>APFE031752008.1:142830-153559 GCA_000404065.3 Pinus taeda | reverse complement strand
CTTCAGGTTCATCCCCTTCCTCTTCAAACCCTTCCTCCTCATCATACATTGGGTCACTCATATTGGGACCACTGTCCTATTGTGTTTCTTCCCTTCTATTCCTATTCCCCTTTGCCGTCATTAAAACCAAGAGTGGAATGATACATAGAAGCCAAAAAAACACCATCTTGGAATATGGATATAAGTGGTGGACAACCTGTAAGTAAAGGAGCAAGTAGAAACAATGGGAAATAGTAGGAGAGGGAGGAGAAAAATACAAAAAAATTGTCAAAAAAATAAGGGAGTTTGGGTTTTGAACTTACCTCTTTAGCTCTTGTAGATGAAGTCCTCCAAGCTCTTGCTCCAAGCTCCTCCTCCTTCTCCTAGCTCCTCCTCCTTCACTCTTCCAAGCTCTCCTCTCTTCTCTTCTCCTCTCCTCTCTTCTCTTCTCCAACTCTCATAAACTCAAAATGAGAAAATGAGGAATGAATGGGAGCTTTATTCTTTTCATTCCTCACCTTAACCTCACTCTAACCTCACCCTAACCCACCCCCTTTATGCTAAGTTAACATAAATTACAAAAAAAATTAAAAAAAATAAGGGAGTTTGGGGTTTGAACTTACCTCTTTAGCTCTTGTAGATGAAGTCCTCCAAGCTCTTGCTCCAAGCTCCTCCTCCTTCTCCTAGCTCCTCCTCCTTCACTCCTCCAAGCTCTCCTCTCTTCTCTTCTCCTTTCCTCTCTTCTCTTCTCCTCTCCTCTCTTCTCTTCTCCAACTCTCATAAACTCAAAATGAGAAAATGAGGAATGAATGGGAGCTTTATTCTTTTCATTCGTCACCTTAACCTCACTCTAACCTCACCCTAACCCACCCCCTTTATGCTAAGTTAACATAAATTACAAAAAAAATAAAAAAAATAAAAATGTTTTTTTGCCTTGCGTGCGGCCTCTTCCGGAAGCGTACGCTTCCTCCTCTGAAGCGCCATGCTTCCGAGGCCCGAAGCACCGTACGAAGGGCGCTTCAGAGGCCTGGAAGTGGCGCTTCCGTACCACGCTTCCAAATTTCCAGGAAGCAGCAAAAAATTAGGAAGCGATGCTTCCGAATTTCGGAAGCGCACTTCCGGCCAAGCTTCTTAGGCGCTTCCATACGGGACGCGCTTCGGGGCTTGGAACCGGGGGGGGCGCTTCGTGCAAGATTGGTCTTCACAAGTGTAGCCCCCTCCACCAAGTACCAACTCAAGACCTCCTACCATCCTATCCCAAAGGACGGATCGTATGCCCAAACTCCTCTGTACGGAACAAGCCCTCCATGTTGATGTTTTGTCATACTCAACTCACATCGCTCTGTTGTTGACCTGATCATCCCATATGATCTGTCTAGGTAACTCTGTCTCCGCTCTGGATATCATTGTGCCTACTTGCACCTCATCAATGGATGGAGCTGCAAGTACATGCCTTACTCTCTCTACCAATGTCTCAACCTGAGCCATCAATGGGCTCCCCAATAGTGGTGACTTCTAAGTCACACTAGGCAGATCTAAGTGCGTCTCAAAACCACTGGTGTTATCTACCTCATGCTCATCCTTCACCAAAGCAATTCCTCCTAGTTCATCCTAGAAAGTTGGATCATGGCTTTGCCCTTCAATCCTCATCTTGTCTACAACATGGGTGTCAATATCTTGTTCAATAGTGGGGCCCTCAAGGCTAACTCCTTGGATTTTGATTGTTGCCTCATCATCTTTGGATCTACAGTCTTCTTTCGTCTTAGCAACCTTTGATGCTACCCACGCTTCCATTTTCTCTAACATCTTTACGAAGGCTTGGTTGTAATCTTCAAATTTTTGGTTTGGAAGCATTCTGCTAGTTACCTTTAGACTTCAATTCAGGTCCTGAAATTCTTCTTCTCAATATCACCCACAACTGGCCAAAATCAAAGCTCTGATACCACTATAATATACCCACTATGATGTCTTGGAAGAAACACACATATTTTTCTGAGTTTGTATAGATTGTTCTCTGGCATCTTTTTACAAACAGTTTGTGAAGAGGGTACTGTAGGTGTTTTTGTGAAAGGTTACAAATATATCACAAATAATGCCAAGCTCACATGGTAAAACACTTAGGAACAACTGATATATAATTTGCATTAAATTAAATGGCATTCATACCACTGATAGTGCAAACTCCAACATTAAAGAGGGCATCAGATTATAAATACCTGTGAACAGAAGTGCTTAGAATCACTGTAGATGACTAAGATAATAATGATATAATGTTACCAGCCATACAAACTAAAATCTCCACCGTGATAGTGACATAGACATGAGCATATCTAGCCCCCCAAATATGCAGAGAACAGCAAATGTGCTGCACCATGCTGCACCGATCATCACTATGTTGGACCTTATTATCATACTGCTACGCCTTATGCTGCACCTTCCTGTACTGGAAAATCTTGCTGTACCTTATCATCTTGCTGCACCCACCAGTGTTGCCTCATCCTTTACCTCACCGTGTCCATCATGCTGCATCTCATTATTGCACCATGATTGCTTCTTGTCCCATGTACCATGCTCCACCAAGCACCATGTCCTTGCTGTCCCATTTACCATGCTCCACCAAGCATCATAGCCTAGCTGTCCCATTTACCATGCTCCACCAAGCATCATAACCTAGCTGTCCCACTGTGTTTGTAGCACCATGCTTGCCACCATGTGCTTGTTGCACCTTACTATTGCTGCTGTCCCATTGTGCCATCGCTGCACAATGTCATTGATGTCCTATTTACCATGCTGTCACACTACTAGCACTGCTGTCCCATTGTTGGTGACATAGCCATTCCATGTTTGCCATATAGCTCTCCCATTGTTAGTGACATGCTGCTCCTATGATTGCTTGCTGTCCCATTTGTGTTTGCAGCATCGTGCTTGCTGTTATTCCATTGTAACCTACAACAATCCAACAATCATGCCCCAAAAACATACCTTGAACAACCTTAATGAACTGCGGCCTAGTCAAAGTAGATGGCTGCCTTCTCATGCTGTTGTTCTGAGCATATGGAAGCCCATAACACTTCCACGCTGGCCTGTTTTGGAGTGGCTAGGCCTGTGGCCTACCGCAGACCTCTGCTGCACACTAATAGCCTTTCAAAACAGTCTTACCTTACCTTTTGCTACCCTCAAACAATCCGTAATTTCTCCTTTCCAAACTCAGCCTCCCTGCAAGTATGAATAAACCTCATTTAGAATAGTGTATGGCAGTGAATGACTGCGTCTAGGGCATTCGAGGACCGCAGCATTAGGCCTGCGTTTAGGCCTCTCCATACAACGTTATGTTCCTCCTTTATTCAGCCTAGGAGCTTGCCCTCTCGGCCCTAGAAGCTTGGCCCTCCATTCATCAATTCGGTCACTTGAAGTGCCCTGTGACTAGGGCATCATTGTAACCCTCCTTGACTGAATAGGTATCCTTTTAGGACTGCGGCTATGTAATATCCCTTTTCAAGGATATCCCTCAAACACAAGCAAACTCCAACCAGAGATGGACTAGGAGGGTGTTTACCAGATATGTCGCTTCTGAAAAGAGGACGAGATCTGGAGGCTACCTGGCCCTTTCCAGACTCTGCCTAAGAGTATAGGAGAAAAACACACAAGTGATATAGTAGCCGGGAAGCTCAAGAGATAAAAGTAACAGTAGTGCAACATACAATAATGTATACGTGGAATATAAACAGATACTCAAGAAATGCAGGGAGAAATGCTAAGCCATTCTATTATACTGAGTAATGGAAAGAGTACAGGAGGTGATCAGAAAGATAGCACCTCGACTTGCACAAGGCAAATGAAGAAATACACTTAGAATGGTAAGGAAATGGTCTCTCTCTGAACTGCGTCCAAGCTGCTGGAGAACTGTTGTCCCACTGCTACTGCTGGAATCAAGTGAGGATTTGGGGTTGTTCCCCTCCTCAGAAAATGCTGAAACTCTGGAATCAGCCTCTACTCAATAGACCCAGAAAACCCCATAAAGCTTTTCTAAAATAGCTGACCCCCGAAAATCACCCCCCTTAGGATCTACGCTATCCCTCTAGGCTCTGCGCTGCGACTGAAGGGAATCCTCGAAAACTCTGCCCGAGACTGCCAAAATCCTCCAATATCCAAGGGTTGATCCCTTTCTCAATCTCCAAGCTCGAATCCCCCACATAAACCCAATCCGGAGCTCCTACCAAAAGAGACTGCGTCCTCCTCTCTCGAGACTGCGTAGTCATCAAAATGCTTAGTTCTTCCTCAACTCCAAAGATCGATCCCCCTGCAAAACACTGATGAAACCACCTTGCCCAAGCAGGCACTCGAAGTCCCCCGAGGCTAAGGGTGAGATCTCCGAACAGAGGCACTCGATGCACTAAACAGTGCTGCAGACAGGGTAAACAGCCAGCGTGCTCTAAGTCGAAGTGACTAGCTCAAATGCAACATAATCGAATGCCAAAATGAGGAGGCTCCTCTCTCCTTTATAGCGTTGGCCTCTCTCAAAACCCTAAGGCCCACCTCCTCCAACGTAGCCTCTCTCTTACCACGTACTCCTCTCCATTTGTACAGTCCCTCCAAGTGTCTACATGGGCCCCCTTCTCTACGTGGTCCTTTGGCCCTCTTGGCTCCCCTTTTAAGTTACAACGTTGTGCTACTAGGGAATGACTTTATTCAAAAAGTGAGTTATGTCCCCCTTTCCTCACCTTTTTATTTATAAATAACTATAGAAGGCAAAATTGAGCAAAATCGAATATTCCAATTAGCCATGGTTAATTAGGAATATTACAATCTCCCCCGACAAAATGTTGCTTGTCCTCAACCAACTGAAGTGATAGATGCTGCAAAATTTTCTCGCTCTCCCAAGTGGCATCCTCATCCGGTAAATTCTTCCACCTCACCAAGAATTCCCAGACCGTCCTGCTCCGCAACTACCTCTCTCTGGTATCAATAATAGCCTCTGGCTGCAACACCAAATGCCCCTCATCATCTGTGGGTGGTAGCTCATCTGTTACTGTCACCTGCTGCTCCAATGCCTTCTTCAGGCATGATACATAAAAAACGTTATGAATCTTGCTGCCTTGGGGCAGCTCCAACTCATACGCAACCTATCCAACCCTGCGTATCACTCTGTATGGCCCATAAAAGCGAGGCTTGAGCTTCTCAGCCCCCTTCCGCTTCAGTGACGACTGTCGGTATGGATGTAATCGTAGGTAGACCAAGTCCCCTACCTCAAACTGTCTCTCCACCTGACCCTTGTCAGCATACAGCTTCTGCTGGTTCTGCGTTGTAGCCATATTATCCTTGAGAGCTCGGAGAATATTCTGACTCTCTTGGATCCAAATCTTGGCTCTCAGAGCCTTGCTAGCACCAAACATCACGTCAGCAAAAGATAAAGGATGATATCCATACAAAGCATAGAATGGTGACATACCAATGGACATGTGATGTGTAGTGTTGTAGCAGTACTCCCCCAGATGCAGCCACTTCAGCCATGCTCGTTGCTGCCCACTGACATAGTTACGCAAGTAGCCCTCCAGCCACTTGTTAACTATCTCTGTCTGCCTGTCCATCTGTTGGTGATAACTGGTACTCGGTGTCAACTCCGTCCCCACCAACCAGAAAACAGCTCCTGCCAAAACCCGCCCATGAAACGGTTGTCCTTGTCACTGGTGATGGTCTTAGGAAGACCATGTAGCTTGAAGACCTCTCTGAAGAACAACTCAGCCACCTGCACTGCTGTGTAGTATGCGGATATGGCGAAAAAACGTGCGTACTTTGTCAGTCGATCAACGACGACAAAGATACAATCCTTGCCCTGTACCATGGGCAACCCTGTGATGAAGTCCATCGAAATACACTTCCATTTCCCCTCCGGAATGGGAAGAGGCTGCAATAATCCTGTGGGATGGCTCATCTCCCCCTTGTTCCTCTGGCAAATATCGCACTCTCGGATATGCTGGAGTACGTCCTCCTTGAGGCCCTTCCATGAGAACCTCTCGCTAATGGCCCTGTAGGTTTTGGTAAACCCCTGATGGCCGGCCAATGGTGAATCATGTGATGCCTTAAGTATCTTCTTCTTGAGCTAAGATCCCTCAATCAAGAAGATCTGGTCCCTGTAGTAGATGATCTCATCGACCACCCTGTACCTGTCATCCGCCACCTGCCCATCCAGAACCTCACATGCAAATTTGTCTTTGGAGTACTCTACTAAGAGTCAAGCCCTCCAGTCTGCGTCCAAGCTCATAAGAGACAACGTGGCTGGTCTACATGAAAGGGCATCTGCTACCACGTTGTTCTTACCCTTGACATACTCAATGTCAAAGTCATACGCTTGAATCTTACTAATCCACTTCTGTTGCCTCTCCTGTAGCTGTTTCTGCTCCAAAAAGAACCTGAGGTTGTTGTGATCAGTTCTCACCCTGAACCTGTTACCCACTAAATACTGTCGGAACTTGGCCAATGCATGCATAATGGCCAGCGTTTCCTTGTCGTATATAGAATACAACCTCTCGTGTGGAAGGAGCTTCCGGCTCTCAAGGCTATAGGGTGACCTCCCTACATCAACACTGCGCCAATCCCCTCCCCCGATGCATCACACTGCAAAAAAAATGGCTGCGAAAAATCTGGCAATGCAAGCACTAGGCAGCTGCTCATAACCTCCTTGAGCCTGTCAAAGGCTCGCTGCGCTGTATCCGACCAACTGAATGCCCCCTTCCTCGTCAAATCTATCAGGGGTGCAACAAGCTGTGAGAAACTCTTGACGAACTTCCGGTAGTAAGTACAAATGCCAATGAATCCCCGAAGTTCTGTCACGTTCCTCGGCTCTAACCAATCTCTAATGGCCCTGATCTTCTCCTCGTGGACTCTCACTCCATCCACCCCTATGATGTGTCCCAAGTACAACATCTCCGTCAACCCAAACTCGCACTTGGAGAGCTTGGCATAGAACTGCTGCTCCTCCAAGATGCGCAACATTGTCTCAATGTGCTGGAGATGCTCCTCCCAAGTCCTGCTGTAAATGAGGATATCATCAAAGAACACCAACACAAACTTCCTTAAGTGATTGCGGAAGATGTGATTCATGCAGGACTGGAATGTAGCTAGGGCGTTGGTTAGCCCAAAGGGCATCATCAAAAACTCAAAGTGCCCATAGTAACACCTGAAGACGGTCTTGAGAATTTCCTACTCCCTCACGCGAATCTGATGGTACCCAGATCTCAAATCAATCTTTGAGAAGAACTGTGCTCCTCTCAACTCATCGATCCTGGGTATGGGGTACCTGTTCTTCAGGGTCTTCTTGTTTAGGGCCATGTAGTCAATGCACATCCTCAATGTGTCGTCCTTCTTCTTCACCAACACCACGAAAGAAGCAAAAGGACTCGTGCTCGGCCGAATGTACCCAAGAGCCAGCAACTCCTGAATGGCCCGCTCAATCTCATCCCGATAGGCCTTGGGATGCCTATAGGGGGTAGTAATCACTGCCTGTATTCCCTCCTCAAGCTCAATGGCGTGCTCAAACCCGCAGTCTGGTGGTTGTCCCGGCAAAATCTCCCCAAACACCATGGCATACTGGTCAAGGATGGATTGTATCTTTGGGTGCACCGTCTGCCCTGTAGTCCCTGCCTCTGATGCACGCAGCTCCACTGCCCACTCTACGTCTCCCTTCCGGAAGACTGCCTCCATCCAATGAGTCGAAACAGTCTAAGGTGGATATGTGTCCTATCCCCGTATCTTCTCATGCCTCCCTGTCTTCTCATCATCCCACTCCATCTCTAGGGCCTTCCAATCTGTCGTGACCTTCCCCAGAGTGATAAGCCACTGAACACCCAGTATCATGTTGGTGTCCGAAATATTGACCACGAAAAAGTGGTCAGTCAGTGTGTAGGTGCCCATCGTCACTGATAACTCTGGGACATAACGTGCACACACCATGGTCTGATTTCCTGGAACCAAAACTGAAAATCCATCGAAGCTCTCTATCCGTATACCTCTCCGCTCAACCATCTGTGCATTGATGAAGTTGTGGGTTGCCCCGCTGTCAACCAAAACTAATACTCGCTGGCCACGTACTATCCCTCATACGCGCAATGACAAATACTTGGGAACTCCTCGCAATGCTACAAGGGCCCCTCCGGGAGGTGCAAAAGCTGCACCACCTACTGCTGGTGGTGGAGGTAGCAAAGGATCCTGCACGGCATGACTATCTCCTGCCTCCACATCATCCTCCTCATCCTCTTCCTCGCTGCTCTCGAAGAAGACCTCAATAAAATGTGCTTTGCCAGCAGCAAACCTATGTCCCGGTGCCCACCGCTCCTGACAGGTAAAGCACAACCACTTCTTCTTCAGCTCCCTCCTGGCATCATCATCAATCTGTTCTCGTCCTAGATTCCCCTTTGGAGGCGGAATCCTCACATCCTTCCCCGTAGGTTGGAAAGCCTGTCTCTAGGGGTAAGGTGTCCGGGTCTTAGGTAAGGCATCCTGTAAGTCCCAGGTCTTGCTAATAGCATCTTGGAGTGTAGTTGGTTTAGTGGATCTGACTAGACCCCGAAGTGGCTCTGCTATCCCCTCAACAAACATGTAGATCATTCGTGTCGCGGATAGATCTGGCACCATCACTGAAACCCTCAAGAAGTCTGCAATGCAAGTCTCTGGGCTCCCGGTTTGTTTGAGCCTCTCATCAGCTCCACAAAGTGTTGTTCTGAATCCCTCCGATCAAACCTCTCTATCAATCCCCTGGTGAACTCGGCATATGTCGTCACTGTGGAGTGTCCGAGTGTAACCATCACATGGAACCACCAGTCCTGGGCCTCACCATCCAAATGTAATGTCGCCACCTTGATGGCCTCTGTCTCCGACATCTGGTTAAGTTGGAAATAGATGTCCAGCTTCTCCACCCAAGACTTTGCCGAACTGTTTGATGAACCATCAAACGTAGGCAAGTGGAATCTACTAGCTGCGCGGTGGGTGTCTCCATCATGATAATGCCGGTATCCCCTGTGATGGTCGCGGGGTCTACTATCCCGCTGGAGCTGAACAAAGTCTCTGAATGAGAGAGCATCCCTGAACTCCTACCCATAGGCATGGTACTCTGCAAAATAATCGCCCATATGACCGGACTCTACCTCCTGCTGGGCTCTGGCCCCCGTGTCTGCTCCTAGGAAAGTGGGCATGGTAGAGCGTGTAGTGGCATGTGAGGCCATCTGCTAAGTAGTATCACACTGAGTGGCACCCTACTCTAGCAAATGGTGGGATGTACCCGATCCCTCACCAACCTGGAAAACCCGTGGGTTCTCACGCTATCTAGCCTCCACCACCATGAATCTTTGCCCCATCACCTCGATCTGCCTCGACAGATCCTGCACTGATTTGAGGAGCATGTCCACAAATCTCTTCCCATCCTCATCTGCCATAGGATCCTCCTGCTCTGCGTCCACCACGGGCTCCTCCTGTTCTGTTTTCACCACAAGCTCCTCCTGTTTTGTGTTCACCACAAGCTCCTCTTATTCTGTGTCCACCACCCGAACACAGTCTCCCTCTTCGTAGGTGTTCTCCAACCTACACTCAGTATCTCTGTATTTCCTACCTCTGTAACAGATGTAGGGCTTCTCCCCCGGTGTCATAGACTGCTAGCTCCATAGGCTGAGCCAGATCTATGCTCTGATACCACTGTAATATCCTTTTTCAGGGATATCCCTCAAACACAAGCAAACTCCAACCAGAGATGGACTGGGAGGGCGTTTGCCAGATATGTTGCTTCTGAAAAGAGGACGAGATCTGGAGGCTACCTGGCCCTTTCCAAACTCTGTCTAAGAGTATAGGAGAAAAACACACAAGTGATATAGTAGTCGGGAAGCTCAAGAGATAAAAGTAACAGTAGTGCAACATACAACAATGTATACAAAGAATATAAGCAGATACTCAAGAAATGCAGGGAGAAATGCTAAGCCATTTTATTATACTGAGTAATGGAAAGAGTACAGGAGATGATCAGAAAGATAGCACCTCGACTTGCACAAGGCAAGTGAATAAATATACTCAGAATGGTAAGGAAATGGCCTCTCTCTAAACTGCGTCCAAACTACCGGAGAACTGTTGTCCTACTGCTATTGCTGGAATCAAGTGAGGATTTGGAGCTGTGCCCCTCCTCAGAAAATGCTGAAACTCTGGAATCAACCTCTGCTCAATAGACCCAGAAAAGCCCAGAAAGCTTTTCTATAATAGTTGACCCCGAAAATCACCCCCTTGAGGATCTACGCTATCCCTCAAGGCTCTGCGCTGCCACTGAAGGGAATCCTCCAAAACTCTGCTCGAGACTTTGCCAAAATCCTCCAATATGCAAGGGTTGATCCCTTGCTCAATCTCCAAGCTCGAACCCCCCACATAAACCCAATCCGGAGCTCCTACCAAAAGAGACTGCGTCCTCCTCTCTCGAGACTCCGCAGTCATCAAAATGCTCAGTTCTCCCTCAACTCCAAAGATCGATCCCCCTGCAAAACACTGATGAAACCACCTTGCCCGAGCAGGCACTCGAAATTCCCCAGGGCTAAGGGTGAGATCTCCGAATGGAGACACTCGATGCACTAAACAGTGCTGCAGACAAGCTAAACAGTGAGCGTGCTCTAAGTCGAAGTGATTAGCTCAAATGCAACATAATTGAATGCCAAAATGAGGAGGCTCCTCTCTCCTTTATAGCGTTGGCCTCTCTCAAAACCCTAAGGCCCACCTCCTCCAA
>APFE031752008.1:128293-142725 GCA_000404065.3 Pinus taeda | reverse complement strand
TCCCCCTTTCCTCACCTTTTTATTTATAAATAACTATAGAAGGCAAAATTGAGCAAAATCGAATATTCCAATTAGCCATGGCTAATTAGGAATATTACAGGCTAGGTAGGCATTTAGGACTGCGGCTAGGGCAGCTTGTTTAGCCTCCTCCATAGCTGTGTTAACACTCTTTCCATGAATACGTTAATGGTAAGGACATCTTCTTTAGGTCAGTGTATAGGTCCCTTCCATAATTGCGGTTTGATCTCCATTATGGCAGTGTAGATCAGCCTCCTTTCCTCCTGCGTTTAGGGCTACTTCCACCTAGGTTTCTCTCACATTAAAACCCAAAACAAGTGGTGAGAAATCGAGAGCGAAGTGTGTGTGAAATGACTCTCAAGTCATCTCCTTTTATACTAAAACATTGAGCACATGTGGAGGTTATTTGGTTGCTGGCCGACCTTGACGAATTGTCCCATAACACAAATAAATTAATATCTCCATGAATACTTATCGGATTCGGATGATCTTTAGATCAATCCTACACCTTTCGATGAGAGGGATCCAAGAAAAATATCAGTTTCCATAAATAAGATGACCCACATGGATTTTGGCCCTAGTTGCCAATTTTAATAATTTTGCACCCTTGCATAAGCATATTTCTAATTACATTAGTAAACACAAGTGCTTTGATTGGATTGGTAATTGTTGATAAGGTTGGCTCTAAGAATACATTTTGATTAATGCTCTTGTTTCTCATTGCTATCGTTGTTATTAGATAGGTGGATACGGTATTTTTCATTAAGATTGTTGAGAAAAATAGCTCTTGTGGATTTACAATCTAAATCTCTTAAAGCACCTTAATCGAATTTAATCATAATTGTGATAAGAGATCTAATTGTGTCCATAAGGAATCTAATCTCTCTCATGTATCTAATTGGCATATTGAAGTTCCATTGTCATAATCTTGAAGATTTCCTAATTTTGTTTAAAAGATCCATATCTAGTTACTGAATGAACCATTAATCTTTTTAATTTGATTATCAATTGTTTATTGGTAATATTGACAACATTTTCTGGCATTGTTTATCTTGAGCACTTTCTCTTGTGGTGAAGATTATCATTTGTTCATTGTCTAAGTACTTCATTGTTTCAAGTTGAAAATCATCATTTGTCTCTAAGTACTTCATTGTTTCAAGTTGAAAGTCATCATTTGTCTCTAAGTACTTAATAACCTTAACAATCTCACCTTAAGAGTAATCACTCATATTCTGCATTTGCATTTTAGTACTAGTTTCTTGCACTAATTAATTAACTTCCAAGCATAGGATTGGTCGATAGAGAGATAGGCACACCTTTCTCACCCAACTTGCGAAGTCTAGAACCTCTTTAGTGGTTAACACGGTGACCTTGCAGTCGTCAGAGCCACAGTCTCTGCAGCGCTAGAGGCATTGGGTTGTTAGAACTCAAGGGAGGGATCATTAATCAAACCATAGCTTTCTTCCCCTTCGTTTTTCTCTCACAACCTACTCTAGAGACTAGCTTCAAAACAGTTGAGAGGAAGGATTCATGTAGATAGGCATATAATTTAAAATAGAACAAGATTTTGCATCTCACTTAGATTGTAGGATTTGCATTTCATCTAGGATAGTGAAGCATCCTAAGGCAGCAATTGTTCATCCAGTTACTTGGTAATACTTCATATAAAGCAAGTATTTGACTCCATTTAAGACACTAGTCTTTCAAGATAAATCTAATCTAATCATTGAGCTTGCTAAATTAACCAAGTTGCTAGGTCATTTAGTTATGTCTCTCTTGGACTTCTTGGTTGCCAACAAATTTCTCATCTTCACATTTCATAGAGACTACCCCCCATAGCCTGTTGTAGGGAGATAGTTAGAACAAAGAGGGCCTGTACAATTTGGGCGACAACATTTTCTGGTGCCATTGTCAAGGATAGAGTTTTTCTATTCCTGGTTTTAATGACATTCTCTCGATCTCTTCATCGTTTCATCCTCTCATTCTTCATCTTTTCACTAATCTTCTCATCACCTTGTTCACCTTTTTGTTTGCACCTTTAGCACCTGGACGTTTGGGTTAGTTTCTTGTTTGGGTGGCGACTCCACTTATTCATCCATTCTGAAGAGCTTATACTAGAAGAAATCCTAATAGCTTGGTTAACCCCGCTCCCGATCCTGAGAAGGTTCTAAAAGCTCAGTTTAACAAATTACATTCTAGTAAGCATTTAATCTTTCTTGGACAAGAAGTCCTCCTAGATATCCACTTGCTTTTCCCTGATCCCAACAGTCAGGACATCATGGAGTTTTACGAGCCTTGCAACTTTGCCAATATCCAGGAGTATCCTCATGCTCTTCCACATGTTGGTTTGGATAAGATTCCTATGTTTTAGGGCAACAGTGCAATCATTGTTGATGCTCATATCAAGAAGTTCACATCCTTCCTGCTAAGACATGCTCATACAACTGCCTACAATCATGACAATGTTAAGACGAAGCTCTTTGTCTTTTCATTAGAAGATGATGCATTATAATGGTACTCAGACAAGCCTGATGACTCTTGATTCTCTGTGAGTTATCATCAATGCATTTAAGGGTAAATATGGGGACAAGAAAGAAGGAAGATATTTGTTCAAAGCCATCAATAGCATTAAGAAGAATGAAAATGAAACAGTTGAAGAATTTAATCAAAGGTTCAATGGTATTATCAAAGAAATGACTCAGGACTATAAGCCTCAAGACAAATCTCTATTAGAGCAGTATCTTGAAGCATTTGTTGTTGATACATCTTATGAAATAAGATGTGCTACACTAATTGATTTAGCTTATGCTCAAGCTATAGCCGAAGAGTTAGAAAAAAGATAAAATAGCATCTGATAAATAAGAAATTCCTAGTTTTGAAAGAGGTCATGTCAGAGCTAAAGGAAAGGAAATAAAGGAGGTAGAGCATGACCCAATTAAGGAATTAACTCAAATGATTAAGAAATGAGAATTGAGCATGCTAGAGAAATGAGTGCCATGCAATCTAGGCTTATTCAAATCGAACGAAATCAAGCGCAGAAAGTTCAGCCTAGGAATAATAATAAAGGTAACAATAATCCGTGGCCAAAAAGGAATCCTCCCAATGATCAAAGGCCTCCCACTCTGCTTGAGTCTGGCAATATCATCAATCGGCCTATTCCATTTTGCAAACCCTGTGAGGGATTCCATGGAGAAAGTTCATGTGCCATCACTAGAAGACTCCTAGATGAAGGAACCAGTGAACAGATAAATAATGTCAATCAGAATTCTTCAAAGGAAAGTCGTTGCACGAACATGATCCCTTCATCTTTCACCATCAATAATTTCAGTGATGAAAAGGATCCTATCACACAGATGTATGGTGAGACTCCATCTCAAAACCAGATTTTGGAAATTGCTAGAAGCGAAGGTTACACATATCAAAAGAAGGGCAAAGATCAAAATTAGAATAAACAACAGGTTGCATCTAAAAGTTATCAACCAGGATTGAAAATTAATTGGGCTGCATGGATAAACAACGTTAAAATTTATGTTCCAGTGTTAGAACTTTTGAAGATTCCTTCCCAAAGAGATGCAGTTTTTAAGGCTTTAGGCATGGCTCAACAAGATAAGACTAATGTGCACCAAAAATATGAAGAAATTAAGTTAAAGGATTTGAATTGTTACATGACGAATGAAGATAATTAGTCTTTCTTCCTAACTTTAGAAGTTAATGATCTCTTGCTTCACAGTTGTATGCTAGATCCTAGGGCCTCAACTAATGTCATGACTAAGAAAGTTATGGATCAGTTAAACTTAAGAATATCAAGGCCCTATCACAACATTTTCTCTATGGATTCAAAAAAGATTGAAGACCTTGATGTGGTTAAAGACTTGCAAGTTTCCTTGGTAAACTATCCATATAAAATTATCACCATGGACATAGTGATCATAGATGTGCCAGATGTAAGGGGAATGCTTTTATCTAGGAAGTTCACAGTCGACTTAGGAGGATATATTTAGTTGGATCTACCATATGCTACTATTCCCATTGCAGCATGCGGTATGGTTAGGTTATACAAAGAAGTAGAAAGGAGATATCATGTTGAAAATCCAAAGAGGCCAGACAATGATGAGGAAATTGAACCATAGGGTCATCCTTCAGAATGTAATGCAATTGTGACTGAATTCTTCTAGTCTATCTATCATTTTTCTTCATCTCGTCTTCCAAGCAAGAAAATAAGAAGGCTTGAATTTGACAAAGATATGCATCGCAGTGATGAAAAACTACACCAGCCAAAAAGGGTTAGAGTTCAACAAGGGACATCTAACAAACAGCCTATCAACCTACTTATATGCAAACAGGTGTTCCAAATTGTGCCACAGGTATGACATATGATGTCATAGGGCATCTTCTGTATTGTATTTCTAACCCTACACTCTTACTTGGGATTTTATTTATGTCATTAGTTAGTTTTCTTTTCATGCATTTGAGTTTTATGTCTTTATATTTCATATGTTAGGATAGTTTTTTCTATTCCAGCAAATGTTTTATATATACATGATGATTTTGATTTTGAGCGGATATCTCTTTGATGGACTTTTGTTTTCTTGGATACAGGATTTTGATTTCTTGCATTCTTTCAACAAAGCACCGTGTCCCCATGTAGAGCCAGATGTTGACCACACTTTGTGAACAATCCAAGGAAACAGAGTACAAAGAAGTGGAGAAATTTATTTAGAAGAACAAAGTCATCAGCTAGCATGTTGATATCATTGTAAACCCAATTTCTGCAAATTGTATTGTAAATGATGCTAATATGACCAATTAATTATGTAACAATACATAGGTAAGTCTCTGATTTTGGCAAAGAATTCCATCCTAGAAAGTTTTTTAACCTCACCAAATTATGTGTGTTTCTAAACATGGATAATCAGCAGAGTTTTTTCTTCCAGCTTTAACGATAAAGCTACGATAGAATTCGTCGACAAGATCTTAGGTGAGTCCTAGTGTTATATCGAGTCTACGGTAAAAGTGTGTTTGGGAATAATTTTAACACAATGGCTAAATTATTTTATTACAAGCACACCTGGTTTCATACTAGATCATATTGTGTTGCAGAATTGGGTAAGTTATTGTGGGTCTAAGTTTACATGTGTATTTCCCCTTCTAAGGGTTGAATTTGTAATTATTTGATGTAAAAAATATTTTAGTGCATGATGCCTCGCAATCAGAAACCATGGCTAAAAAGAATTTGAGGGTGGAAAAGTCATTAAATCCCCTCTAATGTCAATTAATTAATTTCTTTGGCTAAATTAAATTAAAATCCTAAGCCAGAAAATTAATTAATTTTGAGCCAAAAAAATAATTATAGAGAAATTAATTTTTCTCCAAGTGGAAAATAATCAAAAATCCGTGGGTCAAAGGAAAGTTAATTTTTCAAAGTCCCCCACTAAGGGAAAAATGGATAGTTTAAGAAAATTTAAGCCCTTGGACTTTGGTGGTTAAGTCAACGTCAAATTTATGAGGAAATTAATCCAAAATATTAATTTTTAGATTAATTAAAAGTAGGTTTTAAAAAAATTCGAATTTTTCCTCAAAAATAAAAATTCGACAGTAGAGATTCAAAGGTGATCAAGTTATTTTCAACGGTCGAGATTATTTTAACGAGGATCAAGCCAACTAGCCATTATTTTCCACTTGGAGGTATTTCTCTATATAAAGAAGCCATTTAGCTTCTATTTGATATCTTTGGATTATCTGAAAAATTTTGTAATGCTAGTATTGAGTTCCTACTCTGTTGGGAACATTTTTTTATCATAATAGAAAGACTTTGGGGTTCAGTTCATGGTGTTCTTCTTTTGTTGATCTGTGGCACATTTTAGCCATGTGTGATCCTATATTGTGCTAAATAAATTTTTCGATTGTTATTTCATTTGTCGGTGATAAGAAAATTCTATAGATACATGATATCTTAGGTGATCTGATTCACCATATGATCTAACAATTTTATGTTGAGAAAATTTTATAGATTTACGACTACGTCAACCCTTGAGCTCCAAGTCACAGACTATGGGGAAGAGTCGACTATGTTTGGGCTCTGAGATTCTGAGATTTCATTGTAGTAAAGCTAAATAAATTTTTCGATTGTTATTTCATTTGTCGGTGATAAGAAAATTCTATTGATACATGATATCTTAGGTGATTTGATTCACCATATGATCTAACAATTTTATGTTGAGAAAATTTTATAGATTTATGACTACGTCAACCCTTGAGCTCCAAGTCACAGACTATGGGGAAGAGTCGACTATGTTTGGGCTCTGAGATTCTGAGATTTCATTGTAGTAATTAATTTTGCAGAAGGGTTTTGGCCAATATCTATCTTTTGAAATTTTTCGTCCACTGCATTTATTAAAAAATATTCTTCAAAATTATTATTTGTTTTGGGGGCTAAAACGAACTTATTTGCTAATGAGAACTTGTAAATTAATTTGTAAATATTGTAAATATTTGTAAATTATTTCTCACCCTTGTTATTTTGCATCACCTGGGTATTTGGGGTTTTATATTTTTGTATATATATTTGGGGTTTGGAAAATTTTTATTCATTTTTGCAAGTGATAGCTCAAGGGTTTGAAACAGCAAAATTTTTTGGGCTATTCATCCAAGCAAGGAAGGTTGATTTAGGCCTTTGAGGGTAAGATCTAGCCTCCCCAACTTCCAACAACTCAACGTCCAGTCAAAGAAGGGAAGTCGTCCAACATTTTGGCAATGATTTTTGGCATTTTTGGCAATTGCAGGTTTCTGAAAAAATTTGAGGCCCTTAAGCCTAGGTATCCTCCTTCTCCAACCTAGTCGTGAGCCTTCTAGGCATTTTCAGGCTCTTGGTCCCCCCTCCTTGGCTTGGACGCATCCTTTTTAAGGCTTGTCATGGCCTCTTAAGGCCCACGACCCTCTTTATTTGCCTAGTCGCAGGCCTTTGGAGGCCTCAACCTCCCTTTTCCGCCCTTGTTGTGGGCTTGGGGAGCCTCCTTTGGCCCTCGGCCCCCCTCCATGCCCTAGCTGCAACCCCTAAGGGCTTATCCCTTAGCCGCACGCCCCAAAAGGGCCTTTCCTTGCCCTACATCAGCCTTTTGAGGCTTGAAGTCAGCCCTTTCAGGCTTCTCTTCCCTAGCCATGAGCCTTCTGGGCCTTCCCCCTCATCGTTGCCCTTGCTAGCCCTCTAGCTTCATTTTTTGGGGCTTCTTCTAGCACTAACCTAGTTTCCTAGCCCTAGTTTGGCCATTTTCAATCATTGATTCAATATTTCATCTCTAATATTTGGTTTTGCAGTGATTCTAGAGCTAACATGGTGTTTGCAGGTAGTCAAGTTCATTGGAAGCCTCTCTAGTTGCCTACAAGACCACTAGGCCTCTTGGTTTGCTCTCCAACCCTTCATTCCTATCATTGTTCTCATTTTAATTTCTGAAGCATTTTGTGACAGCAATATATTTAAGGCTTAAGTGCATCTAAAGCAAGCCTAAATTCACTGAATAATTTACCTAAGGCATTAAGATTTAATCTAAAGTCATGTTGGATCTGTTACCGCTCAAACTAGTAAGGGGTCCTAGAGGGTCACTTACTAGGTCAAGAGCAACAATGAAGCTAAAGCCCACTATCACTACAACTAAAGCTTCTTATGTTGATTTCTGTAGCATCAATTGTGCTCTAGCCTCTAGCCTCGAGATTTTGCAGAGAGGCTAAGACACATGCATTCTCCAATACCCAAAAATTGTTTGGGAAAATTCCACCTAAAGATGGTTTAATTAAAATTATTAATCATTTTTAATGTATTCCTAAGTCTAAACTTAAGAAATGTGATTAATTAAAGGGTATTAATTAAATCTGGTGTGAATATTCTAGAAGAAGATGAGGATCAACTACCAGTTAATCTTAGCCTTTGATTATGTTTTAATCTTGGACGTTGGTGCTCCAACGAGAGATTATAAGAAGGAGCTTGATGGTCACTTCGAGAACACACCGAGATAGTGAGATCTAGAGATCGAGTTTCTCAAGAGTAGCAGTGTTGAGTTGCCGGAGAGAGATCGAGTGATCTTCTTGCAGTGAGGGGCAGGGATAGTAGACCGAAGGAGCATTTTCCAGTTGCGGAGAGTGCAAGGCAGAGAAAGCAACAAGAGGTTCAGAGAGGCAACGTAGTGCCACACAGATGTAGCACAGAGCTTCAGAGGGAGTCTGTATTTTTGCTGAGAGCAATCGAGATCTAGAGCCAGAAGTCAGGATGTGAAACCGAAGGGCCAAAGGGTCAAAGTTCTAGTCAACAGAAGATCAAAGGAGGAGGAGACGCAGTTCCTAGAGGCTGTGACGCAGATCTGCGTAGGCTGACGCAAAGACTACGCAAAGGCAGCATGGGGCTAGCCATCCAAAGCTTAGATGATATTCGGATCGCCAGTAACAGTGTAAGATTTTTCCCACTACCTCTTTGCCAGTTTATTCTCTGTATCAGATTTCCAGTTTGGGCATCTAATTATTTGTACTCAAATTACTACTACATAATTATAAACCCTCAGTTGCTGCACCGGTTTTCGCTAGTTGGGCTTTTCCGGGGACATTGGTCCAAAAATAAAAACGTATTATTTGTGTGTTTTTTTTCTCTTCTGTGCAATATTTTGTTTGCGCAGTATTTTATATTGTGAGGCTGTAGTAGATTTTATTTCATTGTTTACTGTGTAACACTACAAGTAACTTGATTCATAAATTAACAAGTAGGAGGAATTTAATCAATTGTTGTAGTAGGAATTCAAATAATCAAATTTTCACATGGTATCAGAGCACAGATCGAAACCCCAGAGTGGTTGTGTAGTCCATTGGCCAGAAGGGCTAATTTTCGTGGAAAATTATTTCTCTGAGTGAGTCGACAAAGAGTAAATTTTCCGGATCGAAGATTCGCAGAGGTAGAGGGAGTAGAGCAGCATTTTCCATGCAAAGCAGATCTTCAACTGGGACGCAGTCATTTTGCAGCAGTTGTTGGAAAAATAGCATCAGAAGGAGAGGAGAGCACACACTGTGGGAATTCTTTCCTCAAGGGATTTCTAGCCAAGAAATTTGAATTTTCCCAACAGAGCAACAGTAGCTGTGTGCAAGATTTCTCACTCCAGAAGGGAGTGTGAATAGCTAGGCAGCAGCTGCACAAAGGAGAAGAGGAAGAATTCGACTTTCTTCAGAGAGATGGCATAAGCTGGGTTGAGAGATCAAGATCGATTGGACGGAGCCTCCAACTATGTGATCTGGAAGGCTAGAATTTCCTGCCTTCTAGATGAGCGTGATCTCAAAACTTATGCCAATAGTGTGGTAGTTGTACCCGTCGATGCAGATCTGCTCAAGAAGTACAAGAAAGAGATGGTGAGAACTAAGAGGTTTATTCTCGATGGGGTTCGAGATCATGTGGTATCTCACATAGTTGGCAAAGATATTGCCCGGCAGATGTGGAAAGCACTAGCTACGTTGTACAAAGGATCTTCCAAGCAGCGGAAGATTTATCTTAAGGAGAAGATGAGATGCACGAGGATGTAGAAAGGGGAGCGTGTAGACCCCTTCCTTACTACGCTTTAGGATCTCCAGGATCAGCTAGCTTCAGTAGGATCAGCGCCTCAGCCTACAGAGTTTGTATGATTAGCGTTGAACAGTGTTTCTAAAGAATGGCAAGTTTTCGTCCAAAGAATCCTTGGAAGAGAAAAACTGCCAGATTGGGAATGTGTGTGGGTTGATCTGCAGCAGCAGGAGATGATACATGATCTGGTGAAGGCCACCATTAGTGGCAGCAGCAACAGTGGGACAAAGCAAGTGAAGGAAGAGGAGTACGTGGCCCTTGCATCAAAGGGGCAGCAGGAGCAACGCAGGAGAAAGGAGGACATTTCAAAGATCAAGTGCTTCAGGTGTGGTGAGCTTGGCCACTACCGCACTCAATGTCCTCACAGAAAGAAGGACAAGGAGGAGAAGCAAGATTAGCAGGTTGCATCCGATGAGATCGACAGGTTGTCCTCTAGATTGGATGAAGAGTTTGCCATGATCGTCGAGATGCCTCTAGGGGTGAGGTGGGGTGATCTCGGACTGTAGCCCCAGAGAGCTACAGGATGGGCAGGATTCTTGAGGAGGTCCACCTCATGAATCAATACCTTGCTACGGGAGCCCATAATATGCAGTAGCAGGATGGACTAGTGGCAGTTGGTACAGTCAGGTGCTAGAGTGACAGATGCAGTAGCTAGTAGCAAGTCAGGTTCTGAGCAGCGCAGCGCAAAGTTGGCAGTAGTGCAGTTGGCACAGTGTAGAGTCAGCGGCAGCGCAGAAGCTTTAGTGACAACTCAAAGTCTAGCAGCAGTCAGGACTCAGGTGACAGATGCATCATGCTGACCACAGTTAGTTCAGTATTTTGGATGATTTTCTGGTGGAGTTGTTACAGTTGCAGTAGCAACAGTTGGAGAGGGTTGCAATGCAGATGTAGTGTTGGCAGCAGTTAAGCAGAGTTAGCAGTAGCACGGATGCAGCAACCAGAGTTGCACAGTAGTTGATGGGCAGCAGAACCAGACATCAGCAGCGCAGTAGGAGATGGTGCAGAGACGGAGTGATGCTTCGGTGGGTTGCAGCACTAGAGCACATTCCTCGCTAAGAGGGAGTGTTGATTTTTATAGCAACGATTGTGCTCTAGCCTCGAAATTTTGCAGAGAGGCTAAGACACATGCATTATCCAATACCCATAAATCGTTTGGGAAAATTCCACCTAGAGATGGTTTAGTTAAAATAATTAATAATTTTTAACGTATTCCTAAGTCTAAACTTAGGAAATGTGATTAATTAAAGGGTATTAATTAAATCTAGTGTGAATGTTCTATAAGAAGACGAGGATCAACTCCCAGTTAATCTTAGCCTTTGATTATGTTTTAATCTTAGTCGTTGGTGCTCCAACGAGCGATTATAAGAAGAAGCTTGATGGGCACTTGGAGAACACACCGAGATAGTGAGATCTACAGATCGAATTTCTCAAGAGTAGCAGCGCTGAGTTGCCGGAGAGAGATCGAGTAATCTTCTTGCAGTGAGGGGTGGGGATAGTACACTGGAGGAGCATTTTCCAGTTCTGAAGAGTGCAAGGAAAAGAAGGCAACAAGAGGTTAAGAGAGGCAGTGCAAAGCTTTAAAGTTTAGAGGGAGTCTGTATTTTTGTTGGGAGCAGTCGTGATCTAAAGTAGGAAGCCAAGGTGTGAGACCAAAGGGGAAAAGGGTCAAAGTTCCAGTAAGCAGAAGATGAAAGGAGGAGGAGACGCAGTTCCTAGAGGTTGTGACACTGATCTACGTAGGTTGACACAAAGGCAACGTGGGGCTAGCCATCTAAAGCTTGGATCAAATTCAGATTGTCAGTGACAGTGTGAGATTTTTCTCACTACCTCTTTGCCAGTTTATTCTCTGTATCAGACTGCCAGTTTGGGCATCTAATGATTTGTACTCAAATTACTATTGCATGATAATAAAATCCTTAGTTGTTGCATCGGTTTTCCCAAGTTGGGTTTTTCCGGGGACATTGGTCCAAAAATAACAGTGTATTATTTGTGTGTGTATTTATTTCTCTCCTGTCCAATATTTTGTTTCCACAGTATTTTATATTGTGAGGTTGCAATAGATTTTATTTCGATGTTTACAATGTGACACTGTAAATAACTTGATTCAGAAATTAACAAGTAGAAGGAATTTAATCAGTTGATGCAGTAGGAATTCGGATAATCGAATTTTCACATCCTACCCTTTACAGACTTTCACCGATGGGAGGAGACCCAATATATAGAGAATCACTTATAAAGGATAGATCAACTAAGATTGGTGTGAAGTGATCTCGAGGACCCATTCCTAAGGGAGGCTCAAGAATGGGACTTGCTTGCTTATCAAGCAAGGTACATAGTTTTCTAGAATAAGGGGATGAGGATTTGAGGGCTAGGTTCGAGGAGTGTGAATTGTGAATGAGCTTCCAAAACCCTAAGATCCTTATTGAACTTGGTTTCCCAAGTGGTTTTTGAAGAATTGACTTTTGAAAGGTATGGGACCACACAGGACCAAGTCGACCCAGGTTAGGTTAAGGGGAGGGAGTTTAAAAACCAATGATGATCATAACCTAAATAAGGAAGGGGGAAAGGATCAAAACAAGAGTTTCCACTTAGAGCTTCCAAATTGATCCTATGAGGTACTAGCCTAGGGAACACCATGGCAAAGTTTGGTCTCAAAGCTAGGGCTTGGGATGTAAATTTCCTCAAATTTGGAGACCTTGAGGACACACCAGTGCAATAGGGGCCAGGAGATCAAACGTTTTCTATGGCTACTTTGTCAAGAAAATGATGCCCTAGGTGGCCCATCTTGGCTAGACCTAGAAAAAGGGGGAAAAGTGAAGAAAAAGAGGTTTTAAGGTGATCACCTTATGATGGATCAGTGCCTAATTCCTTTGGGGATATGGAGTCAAGAAGAATTATGAGAGTGGATCTTGTTTCTAGCTCAAGGAGGCTTTAAGGGCAACTTCGTTTAGCATTAGGCGAAAAGAGAGTGACCTTAAAGCATTTATACTTCGTTTGTAAATCAAGATGGCTTATCAAGATAACTTCTATCTTTAGGAAAATTCGTTCAACAAACATGGCCCATACATGGAGATATGCTATAGAAACATAATTCCACAATGAAGCAGCAAATTCATGCAACAATTAGCCCTAAAATAGCAAAAATCCCATGATCAATGTATGTGACAAAGTAAAAGAAAATAGCATCAAAATTGTACTTCCATGTAAGAGAATATATCCAACCATCAATACATTTGCCAATTAAGAAGCTCCAAGATAAGAAAATGCAATCCAAACATCAAAATTCATCCATGCTCCAATTTCGTCCACCAAGAAGGAAAATCAAAACTCTACCTAATTAGGAGTTCAAATTACCTAATTTGAGCCTACATTAGCCCATCAAATAAAAATAATTTACAAATAACTATCTTTTGGTGACAAGCTCATCAAACTAGCACATAAACAAAATAACAAGCCTCCCAAGAGGTCAAATAATCAATAATGCATGTCGTTGGGATCTCTAAGAGGCCTGATGAAGTCCATAAGTGCCAAAATGATGAATTGGACTTCCAAAAGTAATGGACAAGGGGTTGGCCCCTTGTTCTCCACATAATAAACATGTGGTGCTCTCAATGGTTGTGAGGGCACACAAGTGACCACATGGGTCTCTAAGTAAGTCGAAGATTCTTGTAGACCATCTGCAAGGGCTTAGAGGATGGTGTAAGCGATGCCACATCAGCATACAAGTCCTGGGTCATCTGCCAAGTGCATCGTACAATTGTGGGGTTGGTTGGGCAAAAGTGAACCAAGTGCATCTTCCTTGTCCAATAGGTGAATCTCAACCAATATTTGAACATCTTTGGGGATGTCCACTGTTGTGGAGGCCCATGGCTCTCAACGCACACCCTAAATGTGCCAATGTAGCCCTCGAGAGGATTAGGACCCCGTATAAGGAGACCAAACCCAAGATGGAGACCATCTGCAATCCTGCATAAGATCCAATGTGTCCCCTAGCCTTCCAGTACAACAAGTCATCAAGGATATCGAGTAAAAGAGCTTACAAACCATGGACAACAGGTGGGGACTTATAATGGCATGCCCTTCCATAATGGGCTTTGGCATGTGCTAATATTTCCAAGCTCCAAATGGGGTTAACCAAATACCCATTAGGTGGTATCTACTTCTAAATGGGATAATATGTCCAAGGTACATCCTTTAAAAGGTGGTGGCTTAGAGATGAAAGGAGTAGGGAATGAAAAAGGACAGCCCTTGGCCACATGCTGGGGTACAAGGGTAGCTAGTAAAAGGGAAACCCACACTTGGGTATATAATGTATAGGAGGGAGCAATTGTGGTACATGAGGTTCCAAGCCTTGATTTTTCCACCCTTCTTTATATGCCTTTTGCCTTTTATGATTTTTTTTTAATTAAATGCTCGGGGCTCGAGGGGTAAGAGCATGATGCGTGAGATATAGCAATGGATTCCCCCTTTAAGGTAGGGTGGTTCATTGCTCACCAAGGGTTGGGACAATCATGGGTTCCTAAATGATAAAGGAGGCTCATCTAGGGCCTGTAGGAACCAGGGTGATGATCGTGATGATGGGGTAGAGCTCATGTATTGACTTTTGCCCACGTGCTAAATGTGTTTGTCCCGGCCATATTTTGCATTTTGTGGCACATTTTCTTGTTGAATGTGGAAAATCATGCTTTTACTTTTCTTTTCAGCTACATCAATCTCAAGGGCATCATTCCAGGCCCGACCAAGGGTGTGGGCAAGGGGAAGGGGAAAGCTAACCCTATGTGGATCCAGGTGGGAAAAATGATGAATGGGGTTATATAATTGGAAG
>APFE031752008.1:107442-127121 GCA_000404065.3 Pinus taeda | reverse complement strand
ATTGTGTCCATAAGGAATCTAATTTCTCTCTTGTGTATCTAATTGGCATATTGAAGTTCCATTGTCATAATCTTGAATATTTCCTAATTGTGTTTAAAAGATCCTTATATAGTTATTGAATGAAGCATTGATCTTGTTAATTTGATTATCAATTGTCTATTGGTAATATTGGCAACACTTTCTAGCATCGTTTATCTTGAGCACTTTTTGTAGTAAAGATTATCATTTGTTCATTGTCTAAGTACTTCATTGTTTTAAGTTGAAAATCATCATTTGTCTCCAGGTATTTAAGAATCTTAACAATCTCACCTTAAGAGTAATCACTCATATTCCGCATTTGCATTTTAGAACTAGTTTCTTGCACTAATTAATTACCTTCCAAGCATAGGCTTGGTCGAGAGAGATAGGTCCACCTTTCTCACCCAGCTTGTGAAGTCTAGAACCTCTTCAGTGGTTAACAAGGTGACCTTATAGTCGTCAGAGCCACAGTCTCTGCAACGCCAAAGACATTGAGTGGTTAAAACTCAATGGGAGGGATCACTAATCAAGCCATAGCTTGCTTCCCTTGGTTTCTCTCTCACAATCTAGTCTAGAGACTAGCTTCAAAATAGTTGAGAGGAAAGATTCACGTAGATAGGCATATAATTTAAAATAGAACAAGATTCTACATCTCACTTAGACTGTAGATTTGCATTTCATCTAGGATAGTGAAGCATCCTAAGGCAGCAATTGTTCATCCGGTTACTTGGTAATACATCATATAAAGCAAGTATTTCACTCCATTTAAGACACTGGTCTTTCAAGATAAATCTAATCTAATCATTGAGCTTGCTAAATTAACCAAGTTGCTAGGCCATTCAGTTGTGTCTCATGGACTTGTTGGTTGCCAATGAGTTTCTCATCTTCACATTTCATAGGCATTACCCCCCATAGTTTGTTGTAGGGAAACAGTTAGAACGGAGAGGGTGGACTTTAGAGTGACAGCCCCCGTCCTAAGCATTGTCGCATATTGCCTGTACAATTTGGGCAACAACACTACCTTTACCTAAAAACAAATGATATTTTGCCACCTTTTCCTAATAAAATGATATTTGCCCTCTTTTAATTAATATTACCAAAATTGGCCAAACTCCTAAGTAATTTCTTGCACTGACAAAATTAGGCACATTACACAATCCCTTCCCATATTGCACTATACAATTGGGTCATTTCCCATTGTATAAGTCATCACATATATAATATCGCGTAATTACATTATTTAACAAACATACTAAATCCAAGAGGATGTACGATAAGCCAATAGGCAGTAATTGACCCAAAAAGTTCATTGATCTAAACAGCATGAATGACTAATATTCAACTCATATTCAGAGACTTGCCAAGATGCACAAAATCTTATTATAAAGCATACATCATTTCCAGAAAAACAAGAAATGTTAAAACTTAAAAAAGTTGTGTTGTAAGGCATGCTTCAGAGAAACGAAACATTTCGTCCAACACTGCAAACTTTTAAATGTTGCCAAAGCAATGTTAGAAATTTGGTTGTTTGAGTTGTTTTGTGTCACTTCCAGCCTTACTAGGCAGTTTCAGTCAAAGGGGACTTATTGTGTTGTGAAAATGGGGCATTGTTATTGCCTCCGAGGTTCACTTACAAAAAGGGACACGTTTTTCCCTCATGAAGTGGTACAACCCCTGAAGAGGGACATCAAATGGCAGAAGACATTGTAGCCATTCATTTGGTCTGGAGATCATACACCATTAAGTGCAAAATACTGTTCCACCTATTGATAAGTGGTGAATACTCAACACACTAAAGCCTAGAAGAAGCATCCTCGAGACTTACACCATCATGAGAATAAAACTAGGTAACCTTTTAGCCAAAACGCTTACTTCAAAAGAAAACATCTCTTCCAAAAAGACACGGCACCCCAGAAGAGGGATGTCAAAGGGTGGAAGAAACCATGGCCATAAGTTGGGCTTGAGGTCATATGCCTATATGAGCAAAACAGTGTCCCACTCATTGATAAGCGATGGATACACGACACATTAAAGCTTAAAGGAAGCATCCTCGAGACTTATGCTGTCACCTAGTAACACCTAAGTAATCCTTTAGCCAAGACGTTTAGATTAAAACAAAATATCCTCTCCGAAACCAAATGTTTCGGTATTTCCAACACATAGTTGTCTGTTTTGAGGCATACTATAGAATTTGTGATCTTTAGAGAGCAACTTTGGCTAGCTTTGGCAATTCTCAGATATCACAGAATTCCTGCCTATAACCTAAACATTTAAATCTTAAGACATGTATGCACTCCTGTGCCATTTTCAGTTTTACTAAGCAGTTTCTTTCTATTTGGAAATGCAAAGATACCTAGTGATTTTTTTGCAACAATGTTTTCTTTCAGACAGAACTCCCTCCAAAACGTATATACTTCTTGTTTCTGACACATTATTGGTTGTTTCAGGCCATCTTATAGAATTTGTGAGTTGTTCTGGGGCCATTTGGCTAGCTTTAGTAATTCTTGATTGTTACTGAACTCTTCTATAGCTAAAAGGATGTTTATGGTAATTATACTATTTTAGGGTTTTTTAGGCTATTTTGAGCTTTCAACAAAAGAATGTCCCGCTAATAGGTAGGAACTTCACTGTAGCAAAATATCAAGTTATTTTCTCTGCATTTACAGTCTAGGTATCTCGGCCCTGCCAATATATGCATCAAGAGCAGCTGAGAAATACAACACTTCCAAATCTACTTGGAAAGGATCCTAATATGGTCTACGTGGCTAGGATAATAACTTCATCAATCTTGCAGGTGGTTCCAATCTCACAAGCAGACTGTTAAGCACTGTAAGTATGATATGAGCTACTGACATGCTGGGGCGGGAGAGACTCAGTAAAAAGGAATTCCATAAAAAAATCGATAGGCTGGTAACATGTGTGTTGCTTTGGCTAAGCAAATTCGTAAGCTTAAAGGGTTATTTTCAGGCTTGCAAACGTGAAGGCGACAAGTTCATGTCACTTGTACTAATATCCCGATCTTCTATTAACTGTAATATCTGCGTCAGGAGGAAAAATAAATGTAACATTAAACTTGAGACTTAGGATGAGAACGTTACCTTCAGCTTTCTCATAGTATACGCTCCATTCCGACTTAGCGTTTGGCTGCGTCTTATCGGGCTCGGTGGCCTCTGTTGCCATGGCCATCACTGAGGAGCCGTTTGAAGAATTCATGATGACGAAATGCCCATTGGATCCTCCCTCTACAAGCTCTTTATTTTCACGACTGTAGATCTCTTCAACGCACGTTCTTTCAGATGGGTTCGCATCTTCCATTATCCCATTATTCACTTCCCCGCCGCTGCAATTCTCCTCACCATTTTCACCAGTGCTTTCTACAACTTCCAAGTTTCTAATCAAGCTTGAAAGCTTAGAACTCTTTCGAAACAGAGGACAGGAGGATTCCTCGTCATATTGCACCTTAAATGCATCTATTTCAGTTTCCATTCTCACCTCCATTGAACAAAATGCCCAGTCGCAGAAGCGCAGTGAGTTTCTGAACAACAAACTGAAATAATTAAGGAGAAAAGTCAATCTTCTCCACCCATGGTTCACTCTTAAATAAAATAATTATACTGCCGATAGTCCAAAACCCTGTAGGTGGCAATGTAAGGAGCTTCCTCGGGACAGAATTCAGGTCCAAACAAAGGTATCATGTCAATTTTCAAAGAAATAAAATACAGCATTTATTTTCTGCATATATAACTAGAATATTATTAAACAAATGCGCAATGATCTTCCATGACCAAGCTGAGCTGACATCCAGAAGAAATCCTTGGAAATAATCACTACACAACGATCACGATCAATCTCACGGAAATATAAAATGAAGTGACAGTTATTCTCGTGAGCTTCCATGGAAATGGAAACCATACTACAACTAAATGCTTGCAATTAATGCTCCCGCTGACTTCAATTTTCTTTAATTTTTCCATTCAATAACAAAATTGATAGCTGGCAGCCTGGCAGGACGTCCACAGAGCGTGTCCTTCCAACTTCTTATTTCATTTTTTTTTATGGCGAACGCTCAAATGGGCAAGTGACGTCTATTGCCATGCATGTAGCTTATCGAGGCTGCCGATCCTGGTCCCGGAATATGCACAAACCTTTCTCACGGGTCCACGCGGCCCGCCGAGAATCAAGCTTTGCAGCGAAAGACAGATACAACAAGTCCCTCGTTCGAACCACAACAAATCAAAACTTGCCCGAGAAATCCTCCCGCCCCAGAAACGCCGGTACCGCGTCGGGTACCGAGGCGAGGAGTTCAAACTCGGAGAGTCCCAACCCTCCATTTCTTCACAGATCAAGATGTCGGGAAACCCAATAATAGACGAGCATTTTTTCTTGACGTCAAATACCCTGTTGGTGCCACCGCGTCCGAGGGCGGACTTCAGGCAACGAATCAAGGGTTCCGAACCTGATAAGCTCCAAATTCCACGCGGCCTACCAATTCTAACATTTCGCTAAAACGAAAGATTAGGGTAAATGGTACACTCTTGCGCCAACAAGCATTAAATGTTCTGTACACATGCGAGGGTTCACAGACCGATTTGTTTCAGATCGGATGATGGAGTGTGCACCGTCCCATTTATTTTAGATTGGAGGGTCTACATCCCGATGTGCTCATAAAAATTAAATTTTTATGAGTGCGTATTGCTGACTAGACCCATTGATTGGGTGTTTCCCTAACAGGAAAGCTCATGTTCAAAACACGAGGTTTTGAACGAGTGAGAAAGTGGAACTTCTGACTCGTCAGTCCTGAATCTGTAGCGGTTCAGTTACTAAACACGTAAGATCCCGCTAAAATTGGATCTCCGAACCTGTATAAACTCAGTAAAAATAGACACAACCGTTTCCGATATGTGATGGCCTGATATAATGGATATTACAAATACAAGTGATTGGAAATTGTATGAAACGTGTTTAATGTCTTTCCACTAGATGTTAGGGGCCCATGACACAATGACATGACTTGTCTGTCTGAGAGTTCAACGCTACGCAGACTGTCCACGCTGCCGCAGAAAATTAAAATTACTATAATATAAAGGATTTAATTATGCATATATTATGATGGTGGGGCCAAAGTTACATTAAAATAATGGATATATTTTGGTATCTTGAAGTTAGTTTTGGATTTTCCTTGTCATATGTTTATGAGGATCTTTATTGGAATTTATCTATATGTTGAGATTTTAGAATTCATATTTAATAATGAAAGATTGTAATTCGATAAAAAGATAGTTATAGATTGTATTTGTAGTTATATTGTAGTTAATTTGATAAATAAAATTAAAATTTTTCTAAGAATTATAGCATTAATTTATGATGGAAAATGCAATAGTATAAAACAACTAAATTTTGTTGATAATTAGTATAGTCATAAAAATTTAATAGTTGGTAAATGTTGATAGATATCCATTTATGATAAGCATAAAAATACTTATCCTACATTACAATATTGTTTAGATTTTAAAAAATCATAAAAATTAATTAAATTGTAATTTTTTTTGGGTGAATTCTATTAACTACAAAAACAATAAATTACATAAGGACAAAAATGTACTCTCCTTAGAGACAAGAGAGACAACATAAAACTAATAGTCACTACATAACCCAAGCTAATACATAGACAATGGCCTAACTCACCTTGAACAAAAACAATTATAGAAATGTAATAAAAAACCATAACCATATCAAATTCAAGCAAGGGGGTTGGAATCAAAGCTTTCCACCGAATAGGACTTGTTAGATATGTCGGAGGTGGGGGGATGTCGAGATGGTGTTTTATCCTCTCCAACATGTGGTTAATCCTCTCCAACCTGCTATCAAAATCCTTCAAATTCCCATGCAAATGATCCAAAGATTAGAGTAGGTCCATCCAAGGCTCATGACGGTCCAATAGAGTCTGCGCCATAAGCAATTTCATTTTCCAACACAAATCCACAATTTTCATGTATTAATTAAACCGCCCCTTTGTATGTCTCGTATCATGGATCTAATCTTCCCCCTCATTAAGTAATTATGTGTCTAAGAGGTAAGTTTTATGAGATAAGGCTTCCCCCTCAAACTGGGAAATTCCTCTTGATCATGGGTCGGAGTGTGAATATGAAACTGTATCGCAAAATCTTCAACTTGGTGATGTAAATGAGTATATCCTCTGCAGACTCGCTCCTGATAATAAGTGGCTTCTCTTCTAACTATGGTTGTATTTCGTGGCATGACGATAACGACACCTAGAGACTCAGAGGTAGGCCACATTCTACCCTAGACAAGATAAAGCCCCCCACACAAAGCCACCATAGACTAATATAGCTAAACATTGTGAGATAGAGGAACTGATAGTTTTTCTATGTAGCAACCTTGCTAGCCAAGCTCGTGTTTGCCAAAGTAGCTACAATTTACAATCCCCTGCCAACTTCTAAGCACCAAACAACAGATAATTGGAATTACCACCGAACAATCAAGGCTTGCACCAAAACATTAACCAGGGACAAAATAAATGCCTGCCACCCAGTCTGGGTTGATGAAAGAGAGTCAATAATACAACATAAACCCTTTGAACCCTAGGAGAATACAAACCACTAGATTCCAAATTGTCTCACAACCCATAACAAGCTCCACATGGTCTCGGGAATACAACCAATATGAGAAAGAATACATGAACACCCTGAAATACCATCCTAAACCACACCAAGATAGGATAAAGGCCCCCTCAACCTCCATAGACCTCTCCAATACCCAAATGTTAGGTGATGGGCCCATCATACAAAAAGAAACCATCCACCACAAAACTACAACCAAGAAAGGAGCGTGAAAGTCGAACTACGACATGAGATACAAAGAAGCAATCACAACTAGGAAAAAGGTAACCTGAATTGAAAGATGACATCACCTAGAGAGAGAAGTATGACATTCTGCCTTGAGTTTGTAAAGAAGAGAAAAAAAAGTGATAGCTTCCCCTTCGTTTGATTAGAGCTAGGCAGTTTACAACTAAGCCAACTGGAGTGGTAATTACCATAATCACTACGCCATCCTGAAATAACACTTGTCGAAATCACATGCCAAGGCTGAAAGCCCAAGCGTTTTGCCCATTGTTGGGTATATCGCAAGGTGGAAAAAAACTTCGCATGGAAAATTCTCTTATGGTTGTTCTTTCCCCAACACCTTACATTTGCATGCCCTATGTCTACATTGGGGTATCTCACAACAAGCTAAATTGCCCCTGCCTTATCATGGGCCTCAAATAATGACAAGTGATTTATCAATACTAAGCTCTTCATCATGGCCACCCTCCTCACACGCTTCATGACGTCGAACTTCTCACTACATCATCCTCTCATCTGCTTGTTTGAGAGTAAGTTTAATGCCGTTAAGTCCATTGTTACACTTGTCGGGGGCATGGTGCCAAATCCCCTGACTCATTAGCCAGGTGGGGTAGTGGCAACCCACCTCCCCCCCTCATCTTGAAAGTCACCCCATCCAATGCAACTTCAATTTAAATTATTATAAAAAGATTTAATGTGAGCTAAACAATATTCTTAACCATGGAGATTGACCCATCCCCTGATGGTGTGAGCAGTTAAGAAAGGGGCGGGGGGGTGTGGGTTTCCATCGCCCCACCTAATCAATATGCAGGGAGGCATGGAAACATGCCCCTAGAAAATGGCATAACATGGTATTAACATAACTAATCTAATATTGGGCCAAAAGAAACACCATAAAATGGGGAATGTTGGCAACTTTGCATGTGAGAGGGGGATGGAGCATACCTTGTGGATGTCGGCAAGAATGCATATGAGGGACTTCATCGCCAAAAGAGACATCCTTCGAAATTATTTTATCCTACAGTCAACATTAATTAACTTAGCCATATGCTAGAGGAAATGACATCTAAAGGAGGAGATCAATGGCATTGCACGTTGGAGGGGGGTCGCAACTATGCTTAGCATGTCGATAATAACTCTTTTGGGGGACATTGCAGACCGAAGAGCAGCACTGATAAGATGGATAACATACTAGATTAAGAGCAACACAGAGGTGGCAAGAGGAAAAGGGAAGGGCAAACTCATAGTGAATTATAGTTTGTAAAGAAAATTCCTTTAGGTGACTACTAAGACTCGAAAAAGGTAGTGCTAGCTCTTGGTGGGGTGATGTATGGTTGGTTGACCCCATTCCTAGAGAATAAAATGATTTTGGGAATCACTACGGGACACGCTCAGAGTTCATATGGCCCATAAATCAGACGAGGAAGCGAGGTTCAAAATGGTAGTGTTCGGGGTGGCATAGGCACGCAAGACAAATCCCCCTCACATCTCATCTAGGTAATTACTATTATGGTGTCTGACATGCTTTTGTTGTATCTATTTATAGTCCGCTCCCCCATAACCTTATTTTGGAGACTCCCTCCATCTTAGCCAAATTTATGGAGGAATGTGGTATTGTTTATCTGTATCTTAATCTTTCTTCGCTATAGAGTGGGAAGCGAAATAGGGAGTGGAGGCTGAAGGGAAATTGGACTGGTATTTACTCTATTGAGAGAAGAGGTATTGGGATAAGGCTAGGGGATTGTTTCTTTCTATTTTCGAGAGAATTTGTTAGCATTGGGTACTAGAGAGGGTTGCTTGAGGGAAACAATCTCTCTGAATTTTGGCAGAGTTGGGTCTGGTATGGGTGTTTACTAAGCGGAAGGAAGAGTGTGTTGTTGAGGACCTATCCCAGGTTTGCGTGATTCTGAAATTCCATTCTAGAGCGTGAAATGAGAAAAAGAGATGACCCTTTCCTTCTTTTATCTATATGGGTGGGGTGGTGTATTTTTCGTCCTGCTTTGGGTTGGGGTGTGTTCTTAAGCGGAGGGAATTGGCAGTTAAAAAAACTTGTGAATAAGTGGGGTGTGGAAGATAGTTAAAACAATAGCAGGATGATGAAGCCCATTGGCGCTTAGAATCCTACTTAAGGGTCCCCGCTAATAAAAAATCCTAGTTCGTGCAATTCATCAAAAATGAGTCAAAGGTCAAAAACTTTAACTATCCAAATCTACTAACTAATATCCAATGAGAGATGAGCCCAAAAGACAAATTTGATCCAAATTCAAAGTCTAAAATTTTTGGTCAAAGTCAACAACAGTCAAAGTGCTTCCAAAGTATTTGGTCTTGGCAGTAGAAAACTCAACCTCTTTAGCTCAGTCAAACATGGTCAAACTAGTCCCAAAATATGCTTCAGAAATGGGTCAACTTCAAGGCCAACCCCATGGTCAAATGGCAGCTTCATATCTGTAGTCAACCAAAGTTCAAAGTGCCAAGAAAAGTTCGGTCCTTTTCCCAAAGAATTTGGCCTTCCAAAACAAAGAATTTTGCAAATGAAATGAAGTCAAACCAGGCTCCAAGGTCAAGAAGTCAACGTTGGTCAAAGTCCAAAACCGAAGATGAATTCGGCCAATCAGAAAATCCTTCTCTCATTTACACTTGTGAAGAATAGCCCTACAATTTCATAAGCAATCGAACCAATCGAGAGAGGAGACATGCTTTTGTTGATGCTCCAAAGTGATGTGACAAATGGTGTGTCTATATGAACCTTAGGGGGTTGGATTAGCTTGCCCAGGCCGACTTGCACTTTTGTGTACTCACGGGTTTCTCATTAAAAATAATATTTTTACTTGAACAAATTAAATTATTCGAAGGGTTAGTATGGGACTTTCTTGATGGGGAAGGTTTTCCAGAGGGAATTTGTCCCTGAGTTGTTAAATTTACATCCAGTTTGTTGAAGTGAATCCCATTATGTTGAGGGAGAGAGGTTGAGTGAGGAGAGGAGTTGCATACTACGAAGAACAAGCCCATAGAGGAACCCCTTGCCTATAGAACATACAATAATCTTTGTAGCAAGGTAGAGAGTAGATTCATATGCATGTGCAAGAAGAATTAACCTAGTCGGATAGGGAAGCTTCTTTTCAAATAACTTCCCTCATAGACTCTGAAGTGAGGGTGGAGTGGGCAGAATGGATCCTGAACATAGGAAAAACATGGGGCAGAGAAAACCAATATATGCAGGCAATAGATCTGTATTGGAAAATGAAGTCCCTCCTGGGACATGCGCTTCTAGAAAACCATGACTCAAGGAGGCTTGATCTGTTACAAACTTTGGATTATATCCATGGTCACCTGAAGCACTATGCATGCATATTGGAAATTATGGATCGTAGAATGGCGAGAATTGAAAAGTACCTTGGCATCCCTTCAGCAATTCCTAGACCTCCGACAGACCGAACAACCCCTATCTTGGTAGTAGGCTCAGATTCTGAACCATTCCCTTCATTATGTGATGATTCATGTTTATGCTTACGGATTTATTTTTGTAAATTATTATGCATATGTTCATATTTGTCAATACCTAGTGTAGGTTTGTATAAGCACACTTATGTTAGGTTTTGTTTGTTTCTTATGTTCCTTCAAAGGGTACAATTTTGGTTATGGTCTCGTTTCCCTAGTAAGAGATCAAAATTACTTATGACTCCTTTTTTATGTAATCTCCTATTTTTGAAGTAATATAATTCAATTTACAAACAAAAAAACCATGAAGATTCACCTCCACTATACCATGGCTTATTAATACCACATACCTAATATGGCACTTGTTGATATAACATTTTCTTTAATTAATTAATTTGAGATAAATTAATTAAAATACCATAACTAACTTAGAGATTAACCATTGATTTATGAATATTACAACATCTTCTGTGGACATTAAATCTCCACCATCCAACTAATAAATACCAATAATTAAATTAAAATTCTCAAAGGCATATTCTGAAATAAATGTCTATTAGCATAATTACAAGGAAAAATTCAAATCTATAATATTTAAACTTCTTCGATAATAAAATGACATATTTATTATTAATTAAATTTAAATTATGTTCTCATAAATCCCGAAAGAATAATTATGGATAAATGATCCTGGGAATTAAGCAAGAGATCCAATAACCAAGTTGAAATGTATGGGCTTTTCATGGGCCTGTCTATATCTAGCTCAAAGGGAATCAAAGATATAGTTATCCTAAAAGACTCCTTCCTCATCATAAGATATTTAAAGATGGACTCTACTCCTAAAGATATTGTGGTACAAGTGTTGTTTTCTAGAATAAAAAAAATGCTCCAAACCTTCTCATCCCTCTCGCCTTTCCATATTCTTTGCTCCCCTAATTCGGAAGTTGATATCCTCGCTAACAAGGATTGGTTATTGGAAGAAAGAAAAACTAAAATAAATGGTAATGGTGGGTATGCTCTTATTCCCTAGGTAGCTCATGGGTCTTTTTCTTACCTTTTCAAATCCCCCCTTTCTCCCCCGTTTTAGTGCCTTAGGTTATTATTAATTCGATTTCTATCCCTCCCCTCTACTTTGTCTTGCGTCCACAATTTTCCTTGCCCCTCCTCTCTTCCCCTCTCGCCCCTATGATGTCATTTCCCAAAGTCTTGTCTTTGTGCCAGATTTCATGTTCCTCTTTCATGGCATCAAATTAGGTGCATCAGGATTTCGTTGTGCTCCACACGCCTCTCCCAAACCTCACCGAATTTCTCCTTATGCAACCTTGCAAATCAATCCCTGGACAATTCTATTCCTGTGTGTGTTCTTTCATGGTGCAATGGATGTATATCTTTGCATGCGAGTTGGAGCAAGGGGAGGACGTGATTCTTGTCCAATCAAAGGGTTTAGTGGCAATGAAGACATGTTGGCATGAAGAATGATTGCCAAAAGATAGAATGACCCTTGTGTGGGATCTAAACAATGCTCAAATTCAATTTTAGAGTTTGAGCAAATGTGCGTCGCGACAAATATCAATTCAATGTTTCAAGTGACAATGGGGGCTTATTGGGACAACGACGGTAATTATGAAGTAGTGCAGGCCCCTATGTGGGATTTGGATTCTTATGCAGAAGAATTGAGAGGCAAACACTCTCAAATATCCATAAATTGGCTCCATAGGTTGTCGGTTCTCCACCTCTCGTTAAGGAATTGTTGAATGGTGATTTGGGCTAGAGGGGTGCTGTCAAAGGGTTGGGATTCTTGGGGGCTTATTGGGACTGGTGCTTTTGGCGCTCTGTCATTCATGGTGCTGAGGTAACGACTTCTAGCTATATCTGGTTTATCTTCAGTTCAGTAAAATCTTTTGGTGCCTCCCTTTGTTGGGGTTGCGATCACGACATATTATCATTGATTGGAAGTTGGAGCACCTAGACTCTAACTGACTCACCAAGGGAAACAATTCTCAATTGGAGGCTTCGAGCTTAAAAAATCTATTATCTCTGTCAATCTGTGTCCATCCCTCAAATGGATTATGGATCTTCTTGTTTGACTCCTTTGTTTCCTCTCTTTCCTTATTTTCCCCCGATGTTGGGGTGAACATGCAAAATTGAAACGAAATCTACGAGCTTCATGTCCTAGTGGGTTAACTTTGTGCCTTAGAGTGTGCCATCCTTGGCCTTATAGAGTCACAAAAGTAGAAAATTTCTAGTATGGAAGATGAAATGGACACCTTGTGTAACATAATCACCACCCTTCAGCTACAGGCAACAATGTCGAACAATCTAGCTCGGAGCAACTACAGGCTTTCGACCTGAATCTGCTTGATAATTCTGAGTAGTTTTTATGAATGGTTTCAAATTTATCTCACTTCTATTCAAATTTTCTCAAAGTTATAATAGTAGAATCTTAGGAGAAAATGAAACCCTAGATATTTTGAATGTGGTTAACAGATGTAAATGCTTTCGGCAACTAAACAACACAGGCCACAATGGTGATTGCAATGTTGGGGAATGGGCAAAAGCTTTGGAAGCTTGAGGCAGAACGTAAGCGTGGGGAAGAACTAGACGAAACCTCAGTGATAGAGAAGGAATATCATTCAAATACCAAGGATTGTCGCGAAGAAGTAACCCTATAGAGTAGTCGGGGTTTTGACTCCAAGAGAGAGTTAACATTGAGATAAAGATCAGGCATGAAGAACCATCAAGCGCTAATGATGGGCAATGGAATACCAGAAGAAGATACAGGTAGCATGGTGTTAGGTCAAGATCTAGATGCAGGAATGACGTTGATGGACCTCATTACTTTGGATCTCGTGCCGGCGGGCCAAAGCACAGGCGAGGTTGTAGCTGCTTTGCCTTCTTCCACTTTGGGAAAAGCCAGAGAGGCAGATTGATGGAAGGTTGGTGGCTTCATTCCACATATCCAAAGCGATAATGATCAAGCTGTCGAGGTTTTAACTCCTGTCAAAAATAATATATGTCCAGCCAAGCATAAGAAAAAGCCTTTATCTTATTCCCAACTAGCAAGGAGTATTCATAAACTTGCTACAACAACTGATCAAAAAAGCTCCCAAAAGTAGCTAATACATCAAGTAAATGTTAAAAATGCTAAAATGACAAGGAAATCTTAGGTTTTGTGGAAACAACTCATTTGGGTCAAGTCAAAATTGCTTCAACAAACAAAACAAGAAAGTGGATTTGGGTAAATGCAAAGCAATATCAGGGCATTTTAAGTCGTAGGCTTGCCCGCCTTAAATGGGAATAAATGAGAAGAAAACCGATCTAGAGAAAGAAAATAAATAAGAGCAACAAAAATAAAGAAGAATCAATCATTTACAATCCCACATCTGCACCTCTTACTTGGTCATCAGATCTATATGTCCAAGAAATGATGAAGGCTAGGACAAGGCTGGAGATTTTAGAAGCCAAAGAATAGGAAAGGGACCGCAAAATTTCAAAGATCACAGTTGCATACCGATGTCTAATGGAAGGTAATAGAGTTTTAAAAGAACAAGTAACAATGCTACAAGAGGCTCTACATACAGGAAAACAAGAATGGCAAAGCATGAAAGAATTAATAACAACAAATAGGGATGTGATAATTTCTAAACAAACTCAGGTAGATACACAAGTATCTCAACAAACAGACATTTCCAAAGAGAAGACAAAAAGGAACATTGGGAAAGATAGTCCAAAAGAAATCAAAGCTAGAGCTGAAGATGCTAATGGTTATAGAAGGACAGAGGAAGAAGAAGATGCAAGTGCTCGTAAAGCACAAGAAATAGAACACAAAGAAAGAAATGAAAAGGAAACAAACTTTATTATCAGGGAATAAGAAATTATGAGAAGAATGAAAGCACTCTCAATTTGACAAGAGACTTTCTGAAAGAGAAACTAAATTGGAAAGGGAAAATTTTCCAAGCAAGGAGGGTTGGGAGGATATGTGAAGAGAGGCCTTGACCCGTAAAAGTCACCATGGCAAGTGTACAAGACAAACACCAGATTTTGGGAAAAAAGAAACTCTTGAAAGGCTTGTGCACTTCTTCCTCGATGAATATTTAACCAAAAAACAACAAGAGGAGAGAAGGGATGAAGTGGAGAAAATTAGAATAGCAAGAAATGAAGGGAAAAGGGCATGGTTGTACAATGGTAAAGCCGTTATTGCAGTGTTTGGGCCTCCAGGAAAAATAGGGCAGCAAGCTGGCAGTAAAGAAAAAATAAAGGATTTGATAATAGGGACGAAAACAACAAGAACGACATGGATGAAAAGGGGTGAAGACTCAAATTTGAGTCTTATGTGCCAAACTGCATAGCAGTCAAATCTTACCTAGGTCTTCCTAAGTTTAGTTTGTTGGAATTTTCGAGGTTACCCTTGAAGGAGGGGGCCTGGGTTAGGGCCTATTGTTGAAGGTAGAGACATAATTTTTCTCACAGAAACTCATGAGCACGATGGTTGCAAAACTCCTATGTTTGACGGTTATTTGAAGTTGGCAGTTTGGAACAAGGTAGCAAAAAATGGCAAAGGGTATGGGAGAATAAGAAAAAGAAGGTCGTCACATTCATTTAATTAAAGAAGATGTAAATAAACAATATTTATGGTTGAAAATATTAGAGAATGAAAATCACATAAGAATTACAACATGCTATTTTGCCCCTCAAGTCTCAATAACTTACAAAAATAAGGGGCTTGATAGCAAGGATTCGTATGCAGCTTTAAAACAAGATATTGTCGCATACTCTCAGCAGGGAGAAGTTCTTTTAGTGGGATATTTCAATGCTAGAACATCAAATAATCAAGCTAGCATTATTTGTTGTAAAGAGGATAACAATCATATTTGGCTCACTGAAGAGGAGAATCCCCAATGGGTGAGGTGTTCACAAGATGACAAAGTTAGCAATCATTTTGGAGAGGAGGTGCTTACACTATGTGGGGCTTTCAAATTAATTATTTGCAATGGTTTAGATAGATGGAAAAGGTCTGGGAACCTCACTTGCAACACATACAATGGGGCAAGTGTCGTTGACTATGTGATGTGTTCAGAAAGCTTGATAGAAAAGATAGATGAAGTTAATATTGGAGAGAATATTTGGGACTTAAAGCATACAATAACCTAATTTATATAAGGTTATCATGGTTAGAATAAAGACAGCATAAGAGGAAACCCCAATTCTCTCGACAATCACTATTAAGGGGAAAAATTCTTCTAACACAAGAAAATTGTATTATCTTCAAGACAATGTTAGAGAGATTAATTCAGAAGGAGAAAATTGGTTTCAAAAGCTTCAACCAACATGAGTTAACAAATATAATTCAAAGTGCACTTGAGAAGTGCAAAAGAGCAAAAAATAGGAAATCAGAATAAAATTGTTTTCCTGTAAATGCTTGGTTTGATGAGGAATGAAAAATGGCAAGGAGAACCTTGAAAAAGGCAGGAAAGGAGAAGATGAATGTAAAGTTATATAAGCAAAGACTAAAAAGGAAAAAAGATGAGTTCATGTAAACAAGGAGAGAAGAGTTAATGTATTTAAGAAAGAATAATCAAAGCTTTTCTGGTAGAAACTGCAACCAAAGAAGAAGCAAATTGAAAATAATATTACAACCAATCAATGGTTTGAATATGCAAGGCAACTATATGAGAAAGAATTTGAGGTAGAGCCCCCCAGGATCAACACAACTTCAAAGCTCTTCACGTTACAAGAGGTGGAGAATGGAATTAAGAAGTTGAAAACAGGAAAGGAAAAGGACTCGGTTGAACTACAAGCAAAGTATCTAAAACAGGGAATGAACGCTCTTGCACTGCACATCATGGAAACATTCAACAACACCATTCAGTAAGGATTTCCAAGAGACTGCTCAACTAGCCTAGCAGTACCCCTTTTTAAGATTGGAGACATTAATAATCCATCCAACTATATAACAATTATGATCAATCCTTTGTTTAGTAGAATTGAGGCTTCTGTGATCCATGTCAAATTTATGAGAGATTCTTCAGCGTAAATCACATAAAATTTCATTTGTCGACGCGTTTCGAACCAACTAGTGTGGTTCATCGTTAGGACAAGTTGAAGAAACAGATCCCAAGCTGGATCTGTTTCTTCAACTTGTCTTGACGATGAACCACACTAGTTGGTTCGAAACGCATCGACAAGTGAAATTTTATGTGATTTACGCTGAAGAATCTCTCATAAATCAATCCTTTGTTTGTAAAGTTTTTTAGTAGCATGGTAGAAAACATAATTAGTAAGTGGGCATAAGTAAAAGAAAAGAGGGCAAGAGGACAAATGGGTTTTAGGTCGAAGCATTCTACAGTGGATCATGATATCATGTTGAGACACATTGTTGAAAAGGTTTGGGAGGACAATGAAGAAGTATTTTGCTACTTTATTGACTTCAAAAAATAATTTGACACAGTCCTTAGAGATAAGTTGTGGCGTAGAATGGAAGAACTTGAAATTCCTGTGCATTATAGAGCGCCTATTCATATACTTTATGAAGAGGTGAAAGACAAGATTAGAACCTCAGAAGGTATTTCAAAAAGCTTTAGAAGTGACATTGGAGTCAAGCAAGGTTGTCCTTTATCCCCTACTCTTTTTTATTTATATATTGATAAATTGGAAGAGTGGCTGGTTTTCGGTTGGGGGAGTTTGTGATAAAGCTTCTTTTATATGTTGATGATATTGTATTGATTTCTAAATCGGCCCATGGATTGCAAATACACTTATACGCCCTTGAGCATTTTTGTAGAGCAGTTGGGATGCAAGTCAATACTAGCAAGACCAAAATAATGATTTTCTCTAATAAAAGGAAGCAAAGCCAACATACTTTCTTCTTTGAAGACAGCATTCTTGAAGAAGTAAATGAGTACAAGGACCTCAGGATTGATTTCAACAAAAAACTCAATTGGGAGGATTGTAGAAAGAAGAGAATTTTATGAGGGTGGAAAGCATTATATGCTCTTCAAAACAGATGTAGAGGGACAGATTTATGGGATTAGAAAATGATTAAAGTGTTTTTTGGATACCTAGTTTGTCTAGTGATGCTATATGGATGTGAATTGTGGACTAGTAGCACCCCCGTCTCAAAATGGAAACAAATTGAGAAAATCCAAAAATGCTTGATCATGAGCAAGTTCAAAATAAAAAGTTCAGCACCTTATGAGATAATGTTGAGTGAACTAGGAACAACTCTCATCGAAGAAATTGCTATGGCGCGGCTCATAAGATATCTAAAAAGAATTGAGCAAATGAGAGTAGGTAGATGGCCTAATATTATCTTCAGTGAAGTGTTAGGTCCCTATAACACTAGTGAGTCACCATCCATCACCTCATATTTAAGAAAAAATTCTAAGGTTCAAGCAGTGGAAGATCACATCGAGCACCAACAACAAGTTCTCCAACTCTTAAAGGATAACCTCACTTTGGCGCAAAATAGAATGAAACAACACGCAAATCAACATCGCAGTGAAAGAAGTTTTGATGTAGGTGACTAGGTATTCCTACGGCTACAACCATATAAACAAATGTCCCTCAAGCAAGCTAAGAAGGATAATAAATTATCACCAAAGTATGATGGTTCGTACAAGGGTTGCAAAAGATTGGTACTATGGCATACAAATTGGAGCTTCCTGTAGCTTCCCGAGTGCACCTAGCTTTCCATGTTTCATGCTTAAAGAAGGTTATAGGTGACAAACTCCCAGTTCAAACAATATTGCTAGAACTTGATGAGGAAGGAAAAATCATATTGGAACCTGAAGCAATCACAGAAACAAGAACTTTGACATCTACGAAATCGATCAATTTTGGAGTATCTCATCAAGTGGAAGAACTTACCCGTTGAAGATTCCACATGGGAGGATGAGAATTTCATACAGAAGCATCCATAACTACTCAAGCATTGAGGACCACACTTTTTTGAAGGAGAGGGGCATGTTAGGTCCCTATAATACTAGTGATTGCCCCATTACTATTGTTATTGTAGCCCTTATTGTTATTATTGTGCCCATATTGTCCCCATAGTGTTATTATTGTGCCCCGTAGAAGCCCATTATTGTTATTTTTGTGCCCTTATATTATTATTGTTATGTCGGCTTTGATTATATTGTGACCCCCTTAGACTTATAGAAAGGAGGTTTTGTCATTTGTATCATCCAAGAATTGTTCATTTGTGTAACGTAAGGGATGTTGCCCCCTCGAAGAGGCTGATTTTGAAGTCGTTGATCTATCTTTTCTTCTATTTTGTGAGTTGGTTACATAACATGAAGGAATGAGTGAAAGAAAGCAAACATGGATGAAACAAAAGTACACATGGATGCAAAAATGGAATATCTACCTCAATGCATGTCCCACAAATAGCAAGGAGTTAAAGGATTTTGTTATGGGGAAGTTTCATAAAAAGGTATGGGGAAAAGAGCTGGGTAGAAAGAAGAAGTACTACATTGAGAAATTCAACCCTACGTGTGATCTACAACAAAGAGAGTTCATAGGAGCTAGCATTTCGTGGAGGGAAAAGGTTCTTATTGCTCAATTAAGGACCAACTCGTATCAACTTTGGTGTGAAATAGGACAGTGGAAAAGGCCTAAAGAAGCTTGGGAAGAACGGGTGTGTACATTTTGCACGTCTGGGGCAGTGGAATCGAAAAAACATTTCATTTTGGAATGTGATGCATTCAAAGTCATCAGAGAAAATTATGAGAACATGTTAGCATCAATTTCTTGGCATTGTCTTTTTAGGTAGGGGATTGTTGGAAGGTTTGGCCAACTCATTGTCAATTTGAATCGGAAAAGGATTGAATTGCAAAAAGCGAAAAACAAGGAACTAATGGTTTCATAGACTATTTTTAGTCTCGTGGACCTTAAAATATCATTTCATTTCTTAATATGAACAAGTTTTATGATGTATTTTAGAAATAAGTTATATGATGTATTTTGAGAATAAATTGTTACGTCAAAAACTTTTGAATTTCATGAAAATTATTTTTATAAAATAATATTTTAATTATATATTCTCAGAATAAATTTCTTCGCATTTAAAATCATATTTTTATTCATTAATATTTAATTTAATATTTTAGAAATAAATAATTTTAGCCCTTTTATAATTTTTTTATATATATAATATAAAAACCACAACCCGCCTTAAAATGAGGGTCGATACTTGGCGTATGAAATTTCAATAATCTTTTAATCTATGAAAATCTAGATAATTTTTAAGGTAATATTGTTGTAAATATTTATGTAATTCCAACTCTTTCATGAAAATTTATAATTGACCACTTGGATTTGCCATATTCAAGAATTGAAAATTGCATGTATATAGAAAATTTA
>APFE031752008.1:94198-107422 GCA_000404065.3 Pinus taeda | reverse complement strand
ATAATATAACTTTTATAAAATAAGTCTAAAATCTTAATTACTTTGTAAAACAATGTAATTTTAGTAAAAATTGTGTCATGTGAGTAGTAATTTCATTTATTGTTGCATTGTTTAAATCTTTTTTATCCTAGAAGTAGTATTGTCTTTTAAATTTTTCCTATAGTTTGAATGCACTGATTGAACTTAGTGCAGGTTTGAGATTGTTTTTTTGTTGGGTTAAATTAATAGTAATTATGAAATTTGCCATTATTATGAAAAGTAATGCACAATCTCTTTCTATCACATTTAATGCATTATATTGTTTTCTAAAAAATTTCCATAATTTGAATTTACTAATTAAACTTGGTACAAATTTGATTTTTTTTTTTTAATTTATAATAATTGTAAAATTTACTATTATTATGAAAAGTGATGCACAATCCCCTTCCACTACATCTATTTAACATTTTTGTTGCATTAATATTCTACTAAATCTATTTGGCATTTTTGTTGCAACAATATTCCCATTATGATTTTAAGGTATGAGCCTATATTGATATCTTGTTTTAAATTTTCTTCAAAACTATGTGAATCGAACTTCAATTATATCCATATAACTTTAAAAGGCTTATTTGATGTCTTGATCAAGAAATCTTATGGTTGCGGATAAAAAATCAAGGGGACGTTGAAATAGAACAGCAGAGCAGATTAGTGTGGAGAAGGCGAGGTCAAGTCATATGGATGTATGGGAATATGTATATTTCATTGTAGACATGATTGTTAATGTATTGATTGACAAAATTCAGAAGCATTTGATTACAAACAAATTTAAGATTAAAAGTGCAGTTCATTATGTCATGGTGGGAGACATAAGGTATTTAAAAAAAAATGAGCAAATGGAAGATGGTAGATGGTCTAATGTTGTCTTTAATGACAAATTGTGCAATAGAAAAAAAACTTGGATGCAGCAAAATAACAAATGGTTTAGTAAATGGGTACTCCTTTGTGAAGGGCGCTGGAAAAAGGCCAAAAGAAGTGTGGAAGAAATAATATACATTTTTTGTTCTTCCGGAAAAGTGGAAACAGAAAAACATTTCATGTGAGGCCTTCAAAGACAACAGGGAAAGTTATGCAGATAATTTGGTAGTTAGCTCTTGAGATAATTTATTTAACAAGGGGTTTGTCGAAAAGCTAAAAGCATTTATTGTGAAACTTCACAAAATAAAAAAACAAATACATCAAACAGATAAAGAAACAATCTATCAGTTAACTTCATAGACTTTAAAATAATTCAGAATAAATATATTGTAAAATTTAAAATTACTCGAAATCGAAACCAAATCTGAGGCTCGTGGAACATCCCGTGCCCCGACCTCCCTCGACTTAGACCAAACCAAATCTGAGGCTCGTGGAACATCACGTGCGCCGACCAACCTCGACGTAGACCAAATGAGCTCCTCCACCGAAAAGCCATGACTTCAGTGAGATATATTGGATGACAGTGGTTTTTCCGGGAAGCAGAAGAAAAAGGGTTTTGACGATCATGAGTAATGCATTTTTCCCGACGATTTCGGTACTGAACCCATGTGCAAGAAAATCTTTTCAGATTCCGTAACTGGTTAAAGAAACGATACAGATCAATATTTTGAATACGGTGCGGTCGTGGAAGGTAGTCGGTCCAAATGTCGTTTTCTTTTGAACCAAAGTTACGCCGAAACATGCTTCTAATTCCAATTATCTTCAACACATTTAAATGTCTCTCCAAAATGGTCAAAAGTCATTTAAAGGAAAAATGAAATGTCATCAATGTATTCTATCAATTTTATTTATAATTATTATTATTATTATTATTAAATTATAATGTTTTTGAAACTTAATATTTCTTGAGATGTTGGATTTTTTTTTTTTTATTAATATGTATAATTTTAATGTTAAAGTAATGATTTTTTAAACTTAAAACTTACACATTAAATTAAGTATAATTTTTCTGTAGAGATTATAAGTTTTTTTTTAAACTTAACTATAAAAATTGTATTTAAACCATAATAAAATTTTTATTTAATTATTTATTAATTAAAAGTATTTATATAATTTTAATTAATTTAATTAGTATTTTATAATTATAATAAATGTGTATTATATATATATATATATATATATTAATATGTTAAGTTTGATGGAGAATGTTACTCTTTTATAAATTTTTTTAAATTATTTTATTATATTAAAATTATTTATTATAATTTATTTATTAGTATTATATACATATTATAAATGTAAACATTTCATTTATTTATTTTTTTAATTTAAAGTTTAGATGAAATGTCACCGTTTTTAAACTAAAATTAAAATATGTTAACCTAACCATTTTAAGTGAGTGATTATTACTTTTATTTATATAATTGTAAAAATAATATTTTATTTATATTTATATATAAAAATATGGTAAAAATATCATTATTTTCACTTAAAAACAAATCCAATAAATAATATAATAAACTTTATAACATGGTTTTTTAAATTATTGTTACGAAGAACTAGGAAAAATTTTAAATAGTGAAAATATTTCTTACTATAATTATACTTAAAGTCAATGATGGATAGGAGGTGTTAATGATTAAAGATATTTAATTGGTGGATTATTCATATGGCTTTATAGACGGTTTAATATTTAGACTCTTGTTGAAGTAAGGTCCCTAAGGAAATTATATGACTTTGGTGGTAAGGGAGTTCATTTTTGCATGGTTGAATACACCGACAGGTGCTCTACAACCCAGTATATTGGAGGTGTATAGGCGTAATGTAAGATAGTATGTCAACATTTTTAAATGTCGTCTCAATATGTTGAATATATAAGACGTAAAAGATATTAATATTAATTCAACATATTAATAAGTTACATTAAGCTAAAAATAAGAGGTTCAGTAGAAGATAATCATAAATTCAAAATATTGTTGGGTTGGGAGCGGGAGTGGGAGTACTGATGCTAATAACCCTTATGCGACATTCAATAAACAACCATCCCCATCATATTCCAGTTAATGGTGATAGGGGAATTAGAATTGATGAGCTACAAACACCTCCTGAGGTAAGTTCCATGGGTTCTAATTCTCTTCATGAACTTGGAGGAACCTGCAAGGCACAAAACCATTGTCGCACAATGCAGTTGCCTGTTTGGAGTGATGATATAGTTTCGAACCACACAATATGCACAAGCTTATGGACTTCTAATCTGAATATTTCTTAGGACATACTTAACCAAATACAAGCTCCAGTTGATCACATACTAGTGGAAAGGACAAAGTCGCATGATATAAATCAAGTATCGTAAGTGATGACGAGACAAACATGGCAGGGTTGTTACCGATGAAGAAGCGAATATTGAAGAAAATGGCGCTAGAGTGGAGGACAACTCTAAGATCCTCTCAAGTGGTGGTCGTTCACTTGGTCAATTTAATGAAATTGATTCTCATCAAGAAAATGGAAATCCAGTTCAACAAATCGAGAAACCCGTGAATGAGTTTGTGAATATTGAAATTGAAGCTCAAAGAGAAAAGAAGCAGGGGGTTAGTAAGTATGTATATTGCAATTGTTATTGCTTTTATTGCTTATTAATTAACGGTTTTCGTTTTTTTTATATATGAGTAATTATTATTATTTTTATTGCTTATTAATTACTTGTTGTGATTTTTTTTTAATATATGAATACTTATTATTGTTTAAATGTTGAATGTGTGTGTGTGTGTGTGTGTTTAATTTTTGCAAAATGAGAAGGATCATGATTTATGATCTATTTGTGTAGATTTGTATGCATATGTAAAAGGAAACGAGAGGAGGGAATTTGAGAGCAACAAAAGACTAGGGTTGCGAATTTAAGTTTTATTCCTTAAAATATAATGTAAAATGTAATGTAATGTACAATAATCCTTTTTTTTTTTCGAAATAGAAAATTCATAATTTCAAAGGAGGAATTACATGTTGTAGATGCCCGAAGGCATATGTTGAAACTGTGGCACTCGTCCACTGTCAAAAAACTAGTAACAGAAAAATCCCAGAGGGTGTACAGTGTTGGTATTGTGACCATCAAAATAGTGTTCAGAAAGTATCTCCTGTACATAAGAAGATGTCCATATTTACATGCATCTATATACTGTCATATACATAGCATAAGTCAAAAAGTTCATATTCATGAGACTGTGAATTTAGAGGCTGCTGCCTCTCTGTATTGCCCCATCGATATAAGGCCTGTCCCTGCTGGTGTATATTCAGCGATCATCCACTCTCCTAGAGGACGATGCGTCGCTTCTTTCAATAGCCGGTTAGCAGTTTCATTTCTTTCCCTATAGATGTGAGAAACAGATATCTAGTCAAAGAATGTTTTGAAAAAAAAAAATTCTTCCAATATATTCTTCAAAGTGTATGCAGAACAAACGACAGTGTTGTTAAACCAATCAGTCACATTTTTAGAATCTCCAAATATTTGTAAATTTCAGCAGTTTTTCTTAATGGCAAAGTATAAAAGATGTCGAAGTGATATCAATTCAGCATGGTTATTCGTTCCCGGTCCCAGTCCCATACTAACCTGAAAGTAATGAGTTTCTGGTAGGTGGAAATAAATGCCACCCCCACAGCCATGTTGTTGGGTAGCCCCATCAAAATAGGCCCACGGAATTGTTCTATTAATCTGTTCCTACTGAATGTTCCTAGGTCTCCCATGGCTGTTGTCATTTGGAAGTTCTGCATAAGCCGCATAGATAAGTGGATGGAGAAGGTTCCAGTTAACCAGTCTATCCTAAAAAATAATGGTATTCCTCTTGATCCATATATGCCAAGAAACAAGAAGTGGGAGGTTACTAGGTTTGTCCGCTGCTGAGGTACTCCACCAAAGTTCCCAAGCTGAGTTGATATCTGTCCCCTACCAGTTCATATTCAAATTAAGTGTTTGAATGACTTGTGACCAGATGCACCTAGAAGTAGGACAAGAAAGGAAGAGATGATGGGTCGATTCTTCTTCTTGAAGGCACAGAGCACACCGGGTAGGACCCAAGAAAGCCCTTTTTTTAGATAGGATCCAATGGGGATCTTGTTTTCCAATATGTTCCACATCAACAATCTGGTACGTGGAGGATCCTTTAATTTCCATAATGTATCCCTCCAGCTTTTTAAGACCTCATGTTTTCTATCTGTGATGATTTTATCATAGCCCTGTTTCGGTGTATATTGTCCAGATTTTGAGAGTGCCCATATAAGTTCATCCTCTGCATTCCTTAATCTGACATGTGTTTCTGTAAGTGCCTGTATATAGCTTTGCCAAGATCTACTCCATTCATTTGGGATATGCCAGTGTTGTTCAGTCAACCAAGCTTGCGAATAAAAAGTAGTATTCTGTTGGTCCCCAATCTGTCCAAGGAACTTTATACCTCTGCTATTAAGATGATGTACCAATCCATCTGGTAATTGATGGGAGTTTCCACAGCCCGGCCATGGGTCAATACCAATGCGGACAGATGCTCCATTTCCAATTTTCCATAGCAAACCCTCTTTGATAACGGGCATAGAATTGAGTATGGCCCTCCATATCACCGAAATACCCTTCCTGTTCTAAGATGGGCTTCTGATCCAGTCAGTGATGGTCGACGGCCAGATGTATTTGTGATGTATAACCTCCGCCCAAAGGCTATTTTGTTTCAGAAGGAGCCAACCCTATTTGGCAGCCAAGGCTTGTGCAAAAACAGAGAGTAATTTTAGTCCCCACCATCCCCACTTCTTTGGAGTAGCAATTTTGGTCCATTTTAGCCAGGCAAAATTCTTGCCCTCCTTCTTGCCATTCCAAAGGAATTTGCAGCAAATTTGTTGAATTCTGTGGAGGATCCCTCTCGGCATCCAGGCAAGTGACATCCAGTATACCGGGGTGGCTTCGAGGAAAGATTTTATGAGGATAAGTCTGCCAGCCCTAGAGAGGAACCTATGACACCAGCAACTGATTCTCTTTTCCACTTTTGTGATGAGCTAGGTCCAATTAGCAATCTTGTACCCATCTGGTTTAAGTCTGAAGCCCAGGTATTTGAGTCCCCCCATCAGATCGGTTTCTTGGAAGGGAAATTTTTGAATGACAAGCTGAGATTCCTGTAATGTACAATCTGATAGGGAGATGGTGGATTTTTCTCTGTTTATCTCCATTCCTGTTGCTCTGCAGAATAGGTTCAGAATCTCATTCAGTGAGGTAATGTCCCAGACACTCCCATTCAAGAATATCAGGATGTCATCTACAAATAGTAGACGTGTCAGATAGAATTGCTCCATGATTTTTAGACCACTAAATCTCCCGCTTCTTTTTTCTGTCGCTATAAGTCTACTCAGTCCTTCCATGACTAATAAGAAAATAAGTGGTGATAGAGGGCATCCCTGCCTTATCCCTCTATCTATATTGAAGGATGAAGTGGCCGATCCATTTACAAGAATAGAAAAAGAAACAATAGAGATGCAACCCATGATCCAGGAGATGAGGACGGGGGGAAAACCCAGATGAGTGAGAATCATTTTAAGATAAAGCCAATTCACTTTGTCAAAAGCCTTTGACAGGTCTATTTTGAGAGAGATGCCCTCGAGGTTTTTGTGTTTTATGGAGTGTAGGGCTTCCTGGGTCGTACCAATGGCATCCTTAATGTGTCGATGGTGGAGGAAAGCAAATTGCTCCTAGGAAATATGATTAGGTAAGATGGGTTTAATGCGATTTGAAATAATTTTAGAAATGATTTTGTATAGGCAGTTGCAGAGGGATATAGGCCTGAAGTCATTGAAAGAAGCAAGAGAATTAGTCTTGGGAATCAGGGCTATGAAGGTGAAGTTCATGGGAGGATGGATATGACCTTTTATTCTACTATCTTCAATGACTGCCAACAGATCCTTTCCCAACAACTCCAGGAAAACCAAGTAGAACTCCACTGGCCAACCGTCCGACCTCAGACTCTTGTCTTTTTTGAACCACTTTAGAGTTCCTTCCATTTCCTCCATGTGACCGGTTGGATCAAATCCTCAACTGCATCAGGTTCCACAAACCTTGGAAAATGCCCTACCAGGTTAATGATATCCGGAAGGTTGATAACTGTCGGAGCTGTAAATTGTCTTTTAAAATGTGTATTTCCCAATCTAGCTAATTGCTGGTGTATAGAGGCCCATCCATCTGGTTCACTAGGCAACTGCCATATAGTATTAGTGGCCTTTCTACCGTTTGCGAAGTTGTGGAAGAACTTTGTATTGCCATCTCCCGCTTGCAGCTAGATGGCCCTGCTTTTCAACCTCCACTGTTCTTCTTTGTCAAGTAGCAGCTTAATTTTTTGTTTCTCCAAATTGTTCAAATGTACTTTAGTATCCTCCGATAAGAATCCAAGCCCCTGTTCATCCATTAGCTATGCAATCTGTAAATAAATATCAATGAGATGTTGTTCATCTCTCAATTTCTTCCTCTTTGACCATTCCTTGGTCCTAATCCTAAGGGTTTTGAGTCTCTCACAGAAATCCGTCGCCATCCTCTATTCCCTCAACGGAGGTTGTGATCTCCAGAATTCAATCACAAGATTGATAAGTTCTGGTTCTTGTAGGTAGCCAATAAAGAATTTGAAGGGAGGACGAGGCTTCTTAGTTGGTCTAGTAATTTGAAGAAGTATGGGAAGACGATCGGATATACCTCCAGTGCCTACCCATTGTCTGTACAGGGGTATGTTATGGAGAAGATCTTCATGGATCAGGAATCGGTCCAATCTCCGACCCAAAGTAGCTTCCCCCGTTCGCCTGTTATGCCAAGTGGGTACTTTCTTGTTCATGGGAACATCAACTAGCTTGTATGTGTCTAGTAATGTACTCATATGCTCCGAGATAGGATCCATTTGTGCATGATGACCCCAGGATTCCTCCATTCCCAAGGAAAAGTTTAAATCCCCTCCAATAATGGTGGAATTTGTGACAAGATTACGTTCCAAAAAATTGAGCCAAAATGCCATTCTGTTCTGGTTAGGGGCATATATGTTGATCAATTTTAATAGGAGTCTGAGTTCCCCCACGAAAATGTCCATTCCTATGAAGCCCCACCCACCCCAGGATGAAATGATCTTGACAGCTTTGGGATTAATACCAATTGCTAGGCCACTGGATTTGCCATTTACATCCAAACCCTGAAAAAACCAACCCGACAGAATAGATTGGAGGGTTCTTGTAATGTTGTCCGAAGTGCCAAGAGTTTCCTGGAGGAAGAAGATGTCACATTTGGTATCCAGCATCAGCCGTTAGAGAGCCAATCTCTTTTTGGGGTTGGCTAGTCCCCTGCAATTGTAGGAGAGCCAAATCATGGGGAGATAGGGGCAGAGGGTTCAATTGCTCTAAGTGCCCTTTCAATGGTGCACTGTCGGCCCCTCGTAGCATCTGCCACTGCCGACTTGATGGCTGATTTGATTTTAGATGGACGGCCTCTGGCAGGTTTATGTTTTTTGGACCGTCCAGGGGAGAGTCCCAACCCTAAAAGTTTAGGGCGAACTCAAGATCGAAGGTTGTAGGGATGGGATCTCGTCCTTGATAGGGAGGAGGTATGAGTAGGGGGAGTGGAAGGCTCCCTGAGGGAGGTGGGAGTAGTGGAGAAAGTTGGGGGGGGGAGGGGAAATGGAGCATGGAATGGAGGGGATAGAGCCCAGAGCGGTGGAGGGAGGATGCAGAGATGAATGCAGAGCTGAAAACATAACATCTAAAAAAAGTGCAGAGGTTATGGGAAAAGACTCATTACCCAAGAGAGAAGATGCTTCCACTGTTGACTTGGAGCGAGTCCAAGGAGGTGAGGTCGCAAATTTACGCCTAATTTTTGCCTTCTTTGAAGCTCCTTTCTCCGCCTCGGATGGGACCTCTCCTTGTTTCATATCGCCCTCTCCATGTTCCATATCTCCTTTGTTCTGTTCTACCGAAGGCTGTAGTTTCGTCCCCCTCGAATTTTCTGAAGTCACTGCATAGAGTAATGGACAATCCTTGTATAAATGGCCCACTTTGTGGCACCACCTACAACGAAATGGGACACCTTCATAGTCCAATAGTTGTTTGCGCGAGAAATGCCTTTGGTGTAAAGTGATTTTTTCTTCCAGCCCTGCCCTGGTATCAAGATGTACTAAAATTCTTGCCATAGTCATAATGCATGTTCTTTCGTAGGACTGATCGTGCTCAAGATAGGTTCCTAGCGTATCTCTAATACGCTTGAACACCTATGGGGTCAAAAATTGCATAGGTAAACTAGGCAGTCTGACCCAAATAGGCCCAGCTCCAAGTTGTTCACGCTCTGGATCAAAAAGAGGATCCCATCGCTTCAATAGGACTGGCGCTAGCTCAATATGCCAGAATTGTGACAATATCCATTTCGTGTATGTACTCCACTCTATGAAAGTGTAGAGCAAACCAACCTCTGGCCAAGACCCTTATAGTAGGAAGTTGCTTCAGGAGGGAACCCCAAATCTCCTCAGTACATTGACGCAATCTTTCCACAGTATAGGTTCAACCTCGAACACGACCAACCAATACTTTTCTCGCTGTATCCATTACATCCGCCATTTGAACGTCTTCACCAAAAGTCAGGTTAATATCTGAGTCTATGGCTCTGAGGCACCGACCCTTTCTCTGCTTGTCCAAGTGTCGACCCGTTGGGTACTCTTTAAGTAGATTTCGACACGGATCCGAGGTGCTATGCTGGGCCGATTTAGCAGGACGAGCAGACAGTAAAGGAGAGTTGAAGCAACCCGAACAAATAGGGGAATGTGGGTTTAAGCTACAGGAGCCAGGGTGAATGTAGGATCGAGCAAGGCGCTAAAGATTGGAGGGGCCAGCTGGGGCCAAGGAGATGGAGGGGAGGTTCAAGGCTGGGAGGCCTGCGAGGGGAAAGGAGGGGGATGCTGTGAGGGGTATGGCAAGGGAGAGTCGAAAGAGGGGGAAGTCTACATGCAGGAGCCAAGTAGATTCAGCATGGTCGGCCAGAGGAGGGGCAATCCAACACCGATAAATCCTCAACATTGACAGTCGGATGCTACCTTTTACCAGAGAGAGGCAAGTGTTGTGGCGGTTAAACTGCAGCTGTCGACCAAAGTGGGTTTTTTCCCCAGGGGTCCATGACTGGGCCTTTTTGATGAGCCCAAATCTCTTGTTTAGGCATGGGGTCCTCCTCGTAATCCACGAGGTCCTCCTCCACCATAGTAATCGACAAAAAACCTACTTGACCACCTTATGACCAGGGGGAGACAGTCTACCTAATGTACAATAATCATCTCCATTAGAAAATATTATTATATTAGACCTTACATATATTATTGATGATACAGTGACAATTCTTGATCAAATGGATGGAGGGGGGAGAGAGAAGAAACAGATAAAGAGGGGGGGAGGTAGAGAGAGAAAGAGAGGGAGAGAGAGAGAGGAGGAGAGAGAGAGAAGGAGAGAGGAAGGGGGAGAGAGAGATGGAGTTGGAGGGGGGAGAGAGGGAGGGAGGGAGGGATAGATATATATGGAGATGGAGAGTGTGTGTGCTTGGGGGGTGATATAGAGAGATAAAGGAGAGATGGAGGGAGATATAGATATAAATGGTGGGGGAGACTGGGGGGAAGAAGAGGGAGACATCGAGAGGTAGGGAGAGGTGGAGAGAGAAAGAGAGATGAGGGAGATAGATAAGGAGAGTGTGTGTGTGTATGTTTGAGGAGTGAGATAGAGAGACAAAGGAGAGACATAGGGAGATAGAGATATGGATGGAGAGGGGAGAGAGGGAAGCAGAGAGAGACAATGAGAGGGAGTAAGGGAGAGATAAATAGATATGGAGAGAAAGAGAGTGTGTGCTTGGGGGGTGAGATAGAAAGACAAAAGAGAGATATAGATGTAGATGGTGGGGGAAGAGAGGGCATAAGAGAGAAATAGAGAGAGAGGGAGGGAGGGAGAGGCGAAGAGAGATTGAGAGAGATGGGAGAGAGAGAGAGAGACAAGGAGAGAGGGAGGCATATAGACATAAAGATGGAGGGGTGAGAAAGAGGGAAGAAGACAAAGACACACATATACAAATAAAAATATTATATAGTATTATATAATATTGAACATTATTAACCATAGAGGAAGAGGAAGTAAGACTTTTACAAAAGGTAAAAGAAGTTGGATTTAGAAAGTCATAAATATTTTGGTTTTCCATTGGAATAAAAGCGTTGATTTTAGTGTATATGTTGATTCATAATCCTATTTTATTGATTGCATTAGATGCATTGATGTCAATGTAGTTGTTGATTTTTAATCTTATTTGATTACTTGCACTAGACTTATTGATTTAAATGTAGATGTTGATTTCTAATCCTATTTGATTGCTTGCACTAGATCATTGATTTAAGTGTAGATGTTGATTTCTGATTTGATGTAACTAGATGTGTGGTGTAAATTAATTTCAAAGTAAATAGATTAATAGTGTGCATTGATTTCAGTGTGAGCATAAAAAATTATTAGCAACGTGCATTGATTTTGTGTTACAATAATTCAACCATAAACAAAATACTTGAATTTCCATCTTAAATAAAATATTCACTTACATGAAATGTTTGCTTCATGAAATGGTAAACAATTTGTAATTGACTACATTTTTATTATTCTTATTTTCCACTATTCAACATTGTTAGTCACTTTCCATTCAAATGAGGTAATAGAAAACAACTACTATTGAAACTTACTTGGGGTTTAACACTCCATATGCCACAATGGTTGACTTTGGAGAAAGCTACTATTAATATTGGAGAGCAATAGAGACAATATATGATGTTTACTATAATAGCTCGAGTTAAATATTTGAATGGTCTACGATTTAACTGCCCTTTCCATATGATTGATATGAAAATATGGCAAAAGTAACATGCATGACAATAAGAATAATAGAGGAAAATAGTTTGAGATTAATCACAATGGAAATTATTTGTAAATAACTACATTTCTATTATTCACATTTTCTGCCATTCAACATTGTTACATTGTCACTTTGCATTCAAAAATTGTATTTCATCATTCAAGTTATTAATATTCTCTATCATCTCAATAATGAAAATTCCTTGAAATGCACTAACAGAAATTTATTCTTCTAATTGATTAATTATGCAATTTATTTTGTTATAGCAAAATAATGAATAAATCACACTGCAATTTCTTCACAATAAAAATATTGCGGAAAATAAACAAGAAACTAAGAAAATTAGAGAACACACAAAAATCCAGCGAGGCACCTCCTAAGGTAAGTTCCCAGGGTTCTAATTCTCTTCATGAACTTGGAGGAACCTGCAAGGAACAACACCATTGTCGAGCAATGCAACTGCTTGTCCAGAGTGGCGATATAGTTTCAAACCACACAATTTGTACAAGATTATGGACTTCTAATATGAATCTTGCTCAAGATATACTTTACCAAATACAAGCTCCAGCTAATCACATACTAGTAGAAAGAAGGATGGAGAGGCATGATCCAAATCAAGTAGTCCACAATCACTACAGCGGGAGGCCAATCATTATTGATTCAATTTCTCATTGTTTTACATTGTACTGAAAGCGATGACACACATGGCAAGGTTGTTACCGATGAAGAAGCAAATATTGAAGAAAAATGTCACTAGAGTGGAGGACAACTCTAAGATCCTCTCAAGTGACAGTCATCCACTTGGTCGTTTTAATGAAATTGATTCTCATCAAGAAAATGGAAATCCAGTTCAACAAAGCGAGAAACCCATGAATGAGTTTGTGAATATTGAAATTGAAACTCAAAGAGAGAAGAAGCAAGAGGTTAATGAGTATGTATATTGCAATTGTTATTGATTTTATTGCTTATTAATTAATTGTTGTGATCTTTTATATATATGAGTAATTATTTTATATCTGTGTGTGTGTGTGTGTGTTAAATTTTGCAAAACGAGAAGAATCATGATTTATGATCTACTTTTTTGTAGTTGTATGCAGACAAAAAAGGAAAGGAGAGGAGGGAATCCGAGAGCAACAAAAGACTAGGATTGCAAATTTAATTTCTATTCCTTAAAGTATAATGCAAAATGTAAGGTAATGTACAGTAATCATCTCCATTATGAGTATTATTATATTATACCTTACCTATATCATTGATTATACATTGACAATTCTTGATCATATGGATGGAGGGGGGAGAGAGAACAAAAAGATAAAGAGGGGGAGAGGTAGAGAGAGAGTGGGGGGGGGAGAGAG
>APFE031752008.1:59180-73828 GCA_000404065.3 Pinus taeda | reverse complement strand
CCCACTTTAATAAAGACCCACTTAGTCATTTATTTCCAAAGTCACTTTTCCTTTCTAATTTTACATTAACTTTATTAAAGTCACTTTAAAATTAGACTTTATTAACTTTATCACTTAAAGTCACTTTTAAATTAGATTTTAACTTTATAAAAAATTATAAAGTCACTTTAGGAGAAAAATTAAAATCTTTTGGGCACTTTTCCCTAGGCCAAAGATCAAAGCCTAAGGGAACCACCTGTCCTCCGGTACCAAATTTCAACATGGGCTACCATCGGGACACTCTTTTCCCTAGCAACTCAAAATGGTTGGAAAGTCCATCAAAATGGATGTAAAAACTGCTTTCTTGAATGGAGATCTAAAAGATAGTGTTTTTATGTCCCAACCTGAAGGATTTGCTATGAAAGGACATGAACATAAAGTATGAAAACTTGTGAAATCCTTGTATGGCCTCAAACAAGCACCACGAGCCTAGTATGAAAAACAATCTGAGCATCTTCTGAAACTCAATTTCAAACATTATGATCTTGATGATGCAACTTTGTTTGTCAAGAAAGTTGGCAAAACAGTTGTATACCTTGTGGTATATTTAGATGATCTTTTGATCACAAGGAACAATGAGAGCTACATTGCATCCATAAAGAAGGAATTGAGGAAAGGTTTTGAAATGACTGATTTGGGCTATGTTCATTACTATCTTGGTATTGAAGTAACTCAACATTCGAAGTCCATATTCCTTTCTCAAAAGAAGTACATTGGAGATCTGTTGAACAAGTTTGGCATGGATGAATGCAATCCTCTGACTACTCCAATGGAACAAAACTTAAAGCTCACATCCATTGAAGGAAAAGGATTTGAGGATGCAACAAAGTATAGACAACTTGTAGGAAGTCTCAACTACCTGACTACTACCAGACCAGACATTTTGTTTTTTGTTAGAATCCTCTCCAAGTTTATGCAAAAGCCTTGTGAGGGACATTGATCTGTTGCAAAAAGAGTTCTAAAGTACTTGAAGGGAACTAAAGACTTTGGACTCAAGTATACACAGGTGGGAGACTTCAACTTGATTGGATACTATGATTTAGACTTCTATGGAGACAAAGAAACTGGGGTATCTACTTCTGGTTATGCTATGAGTCTTGGGTCAGAACTTGTCTCCTGGAGATCATGAAAACATTCAGTTCCAGTAGATTCCACAATAGAGGCAGAATATGTGGCAGCAGCTGAGGCAACAAAAAAATTGTGTGGCTGAGGAAAATTCTGGAAGATTTGCAGGTAAAACAAGTACATTTGACTCCACTCATGATTGACAATACCTCGGTAATAAAGTTGGCCAAGAACCCAAAGTTCCATTATCAAACGATGCACATCAATACAAAATATCATCTGATTCGATATCATGTTGAGGCCAAACCATCCATCTTCGCCATTGTTCCACTTATGAGCAGATTGAAGACATCTTCACCAAAGTGCTTGGAAGGGAAAAGCTTGGACTCACCAACATCCCTTCAGATTAAGGGGGGGAATGTTGACACCTAATCATAGGGATTGGGTGAACAACTGTAAATAATATAAATAAATAATAGAGAAAATGGAGAGTCATCGTGAGATGAAACTCAATAGTCACTCCCTCATGTATATAATAATGAACATCCTAAATGAATAATATAATATCATTTGAGGAGTTACCTCCTGGCCTGACAACAACAATAGACAACACTCTAAGGATCCCCAGAGATGTTTAGAGATTGCTCGAGATTCACCTATTAGACGAGGAAGATGCACCTGGTTCACCATGCCCAAACAGCCCCATAGTTGTACCATGTACTTGGCGAATGACCAGGACTTGTATTCTGATGTGGCATCACTTACACCATCATCTGAGCCCTTATAGATGGTCTATAGGAATATTCAATCTACTTGGAGACCCATGAGGTTACTTGTATGCCCTCACACCCATTGGGAGCACCACAATATATTATTTGGAGAACAAGGGGCCAACCCCTTGTCCACTACTTTTGGGAGTCATATTCATCATTATGGCTCTTATGGACTTCATCAGGCTTCTTAGAAGGCCCATTGATCATTCGACCTCTTAAGAGGCTTATTCTTTTGTTTATGAGCTAGTTTGGTGGGCTTGTCACCAAAAGTTAGTTGTTTTGCACATTATTTTATTTTAGGGACTAATGTAGGCCCAAGTGGCTAAATCAAACTCATTAGAAGTGTATAAATAAAAGTGATGAGGATTCATTTTAGCATCATCACTGGGATTTGGAACTACTATCTCTTTAGATAATTTCACTATCCTTCTTGGAGGACAAATTTTTGGAGCATGGAATGAATTTTGATGTTTGGACAATTTTCATATGTCTTGGAGCTTCTTGAAGGCAAGTTTTTGGATGGTTGGATATATTCTTAAACATGTAAGTACATTTTAATGCTATTATTTCTTTCTAATTTTGCCACATACATTGTTGTTGGGATTTTGCTATACTAGGGCTTATTTGTTTCATCTCTTACACGAAGTTGTGGAAATTTTGTTTATGGCTAGTGAATGCTTCATGTATGGTCCATGTATAATGAATGAATGTTCATAGGGATGTTTCATTACTAAAATTCATCTTGACAAGCCATTTACCTTGGAAAAGAAGTATAAAGTCTTTGAAGTTGCTTTTGTTGCTGCCCTAGTGCCAAGCAAAGTTTTCTTTGAGGCCTCCTTGACCTAGAAAATTCAAAGGTTCATAATATTAATTCTATATGACTCCAATCTCCCCAAAAGATTAGGAAATGGTTCACCGAAAGGTGATCACCTTAAACCTATTTTCCTTCTCCCCTTTCCTCTTCTCTAGGTCTAATCCTTTATGTCACCTTTGGAATCACTTATCTCACAATCCAGCCATCCAAATGCTTCGATTTTTGGTCCACAACTGTGCTAGTATGTCTTCAATCCAATTCTTGCCCTTGGTTTCCCTTATTCTGGAAACCTCACTGGGATCCTTGCATTTCCTTTGATTGAAAATTATTTCCTTGATCCCTTTACCCTCTCTAATTAGGTCAACCATATCACTGGTTGCTAAATCCTATCCCCTTGACCTAACCTCAAGCCCACTTGGTCCCATGTGATTCGATGCACTATCAAGGTTAATTCTTAAAATATCACCTAGAAACCAAGTTTCCACAAGAATTATAGGGTTTAGGGATCTCCTTTATAAGACACATGCTCAAAACCTAACCCTTGAAATTCTCCCCAAGCCCTTTCTTGAGAACCTTCCATCTTGTCTTCCAAGACAAGCAAGCCACATATTTGAGTCTATCTTGTGAATAGGCTTCTAGGATCACACCTCACGAGTCTCCTCCCATTGGTGAAAATTCCTAAAGCGTAGGGATCCTTAATCGAGGTGACAGTGGGTTATTGCTCCATTATTTCCCTTAGCCTAGTAGTAACCCTTCAAGGATCCTCTTTTAGGACCTCTGCTAGTTTGAGAAGTAACATTTTGGCGTCATTGTCGGGGACACAAAACATGTGTTTTGTTCCCCATACAACATATTGACATATCATTATTGGCAACTCCATCGGAAGAACGAAGCTCTAGTTCTTCACTGGTCTCTAAATTTAATGCTTGTAGGGTGAAGCAAGCATTCGTCAAGGCAGTTTCATTCACCCTGGTGAATCCCATGTTGTTAAGGGCCCAACAACATGTTGACCACATATATTCCCACCATAAACGTGACAGGGATGCCATAGTATCCCTCATCGGAATGCATGAAGAATATTCCAATGTCCGATGGGGATCTACATTCCGCAGCCAATCACATTGTACGGTTCATAAGGTATATTTCAAAGCAAAATATAACTCAACATTGTGACAAAATGGAATTATTTGTTCTATCCATTTCCGTAAATACCTATTGGATTGAGTCATGTGAACCTTAAAGCATTCTTTCTCTTCTAATGTTGACTACACATTTCTTGTTACATGAAGGACCAGGTTTCCAATCTCATGAAGACATATGCCAAATATTGGGCGTGGCCCTTCGAGAGGAGGAAGTTATTGAATATGGTTTTATGCTTGAGGAAGAGTGTCTTGGTCCTTCTCCAAATCATCAAGATCAAGTGATTGATGCATAACTTAAGGATAGTGCCAAAGGAAAGACTCATGAATTGGAAAACATGTCCTCTAAGGATAATGAAGAAGATCTCAACCTTGAGAGCCTTCAGACATTGCAAGAATGGATGATGGAATATAAAAAGCCTTGCAGGAAATGGATGGCCACATATAACTCCTAAGAGATTTTCTCCCGCTATTGTGACCAATCGGAAAGGCTTTGTAATATGAAGAGTGAATATAAAAAGAGTCCTATTGAGGACCTTCTTCTTGAGGTATTTGATCAAAATCATGTAGTAAACACCTTGGAGATCATTCTTCGGGAACGAATGAAGGAGGAAAAGTCCTTCATATCTAAAGAAGAGAATGAATGGCATCCTAACCAACACCAAATATATAGTGAAGAATGAGAGGATTCTAAGGAAGATCGTGATAGTCAAATAAACGAAGAATCTATGAGTGACTTTTTGGTTGTTGATTGGGGAATTGGGTATGATTATAGAAATGAATACCCCATAGTTTCTCAAATCCATAAGAATGATCTCAGGGAAGAAGAAAATGCTCTGCCCGTTATGAATAACAATGTTGGCTCATATCAAGCCCTTCCTAGTGATTGGAAAGGTCTATTCTTTATGTTCCAAGATGATTCAATCAAAGAAGAGCCTTCCAAAATTGTGGGAAATTCGGATGACTCTAATATAGAAGAAATTGAGGAAGTTGCTTCCTTATGCCATGCCACCGATAAAGATTTTTTCTTCATGTTTGAGCATTCCTCCCCTTGTTATGCCCCTGCCCTGGAAATAGATGTTTGTGATGATATTCACACCCCTAGTCTTGATGAAGAGCTGCTTTCCCCTACGAAGAAACAAGAATCATAATTTTTCCCCAAATACAATGATGATTCCAATTTTTCTTTTCCCAATGACCAAAATAATATCATCCTAAATATGTCTGAGTCATTTACTCCTTACTTTAAGGATGATAGACCTGAGATAGTTCTTCATCAAAGACTCATATACTGGATCATTGGCAGTTCCATCTCCTGGTTAGAGGATCAAGTTCAATCCTCTCTGTTGGTGTCTTTTCCTTCTTCCAGGGTTCCTTTCTATGGAATATGGGTCTCTTATTTTCCCATTTCCTGCCCTTGTAACCCCTCATATCATTATTCCCATTTATATTGTCAAGTCCATTGCAACAATAATCTGGGAAGCATGCATTCTTGTATTGATTAATTGACATGTTGGTTGCATTGGGTCTATGATTATACCCAAAACTTGACTTTGTGTGTTATGCATGTTAGAGTAGGATGCATTGCATGCTCATTTTTGCATTAGAACTAATTTCATGTGATGTTTCTCATGATAGATTAGCCATGTTTAGATTTAAAATTGCATTTGAAAGTTTACTTCTATGAGCCGATTTTATGGGTTTAATCAAAGCATGTGCGATCATGAGACGTCGTGAAAGCATGCTTCCCCATGTTTTTCACCTATTATATGTGCAAGTAGCAAGTCTATGGTAACCAAGAGATTTTTGGAGTTCTCGTGACCTCTTGTTCAAGTAGATGGGTCCACTTTTCGAGACATTACGTCCTAGTTAGAGCCAGATGTTACCCACCATTTTGTGGGTGATATCACTGAGAGAAACAATTTCTCCAAGATGGTCCTCAGCTGGCAGCCAACAGCTCCTTGCAACCACCAACTAGCTCATTGTTCCATTTCTCCGCTACTTGAGCCAGCAATGTGGTCCCTCACCCATCTGTCATGATCGTATGTTTGAAGATGGGCCTCCCGAACCTAGAGGTATGCCTTGTCATATGGTAATTGAGTATTGTAGTTTCCTTATCATGGATACTTTTGGGCATGGATTAATGGGGGGATTTGGTGGAAAAGTTGGGCTAGATATGTGCTCTTGTCTGCTAGACCTATTTTAGATGTTAACCTTGGACCCTAGTCTCGTGAGATCTCTTTTACTGACCTTTGGGTTTTAGGAATGGCATTTCATGGGAAACCTTGATTTTGGTTGTGTGGTCCCACTACTTCATCTGCATATATCAATTCCCTTCCATTCATTATAACCTCATTTATCATTTCTCATGCCTGGGTCCACATTCCTCCACTAAGTCCATATAGGTTAACCTTCCCCTCCCCCTTTCCCACACCTTGGGTCGAGCTTGGAATGATGCCCCAAAGTTTGATGCAACTAAAAAGAAAAGTAAAAGCATAATTGGACACATTCGATAGGAAGATGTACCACAAAATGCAAAAGATGGTCTGGACAAACACATTTAGCACATGGGCAAAAACCAATACATGAGCTCTACCCCATCATTATGGCCATCACCCTGGTTCCTATAGGCCCTAGATGAGCCTACTTTATCGTTTAGGAACCCATGATTGTCCCAACCCCTGGTGGGAAATGAACTGCCCTATCTTAAAGGGGGTATCCACTTCTATATCTTACACATCATGCTCATATCCCTTGAGCCACGAGTAATTAATTAAAGAAAAATCATAAAAGGCAAAAGGCATACAAAGAAGGGTGGAAAAGTCAAGGCCGGGGCACCTCATGCACCATGATTGCTCCCTCTTATACATTAAATACCAAGTGTGGGTTTCCCTTTGATTAGCTACCCTTGTACCCCAGCATGTGGCCCAGGGCTGCCCCTTTCATTCCTTACTCCATTCATCTCTTTATCACATGTCACCACCCTTTGAAGGATGTACCTTGGACATACTATCCCCTTTAAAAGTAGAAACCACCTAATAGGATGGTTAACTCCATTTGGAGCTTAGAGACATTAGCACATGTTGAAGCCCACTATGGAAGGGCATGCCATTATGAAGTGCCCACCTGTTGTCCATGGTTTGTAAGCTCTTTAACTCAATTTCTTTTAATGACTTGTTGTACTAGAAGGCTAGGGGACGCATTGGATCTTATGTAGGATTGCAGATGGTCTCCATTTTGAGTTTGGTCTCCTTATACAAGGTCCTAACCCTCCAAAGGGCTACACTGGCACATGTAGGGTGTGCGTTGAGAGCCATGGGCCTCTACAACAATAGACAACAATCCATGCATCCCCGAAGATGTTCAGAGATTGCTCGAGATTCACCTATTGGACGAGGAAGATGCACCTGGTTCACCATGCCCAATTGGCCCCACAATTGTACAATGCACTTGGCAGATGACCCAAGACTTGTATTTGATGTGCCATCACTTACACCATCATTTGAGCCCTTACAGATGGTTTACAGACATCTTCAATCTACTTGGAGACCCATGAGGTTACTTGTGTGCCCTCACACCCATTGGAAGCACCACAGCTATATTATTTGGAGAACAAGGGGCCAACCCCTTGTGCACTACTTTTGGGAGTCCTATTCATCATTATGGCACTTCTAGACTTCGTCAAGCTTCCTAGAAGGCCCAACGACATCTATTGTTGATCATTCGACCTCTTGAGAGGCTTATTCTTTTGTTTATGAGCTGGTTTGGTGGGCTTGCCACCAAAAGTTAATTGTTTTGCACATTATTTTATTTCAGGGGCTAATATAGGCCTAAGTAGCTAAATCAAACTCATTAGAAGTGTATAAATAGAAGTGATGAGGATTTGTTTTAGCATCATAACTAGGATCTGGAACTAGTATCTCTTTAGAGATTTTCGTTATCGTTCTTGGAGGACAAATTTTTGGAGCATGGCATGCATTTTGATGTTTGGATAATTTTCATATGCCTTGGAGCTTCTTAATGGCAAGTTTTTGGATGGTTGGATGTATTCTTATACATGTAAGAACATTTTAATGCTATTATTTCTTTCTAATTTTGTCACATACATTGTTGCTCGGATTTCGTTATACTAAGGCTTATTTGTTGCATCTCTTATGCGAAGTTGTGGAAATTTTGTTTCTAGATAGTGAATGCTTCATGTATGGGCAATGTACAAGCCATTTACCTTTTCAAAATGAGGTATAAAGTCTTTGAAGTTGCTTTTGTTGTTGCCCTAGTGCCAAGCGAAGTTGTCTTTGAGACTCCTTGACTTAGAAAATTCAAAGGTCCATAGTTATAATTCTACCTGACTCCAATCTCCCCAGAGGATGGTCCACCCAAAGGTGGTCACATTAAACCTATTTTCCTTCTCCCCTTTCCTCTTCTCTAGGTCTAGTCCTTTAGGTCACCTAGGGCATCACTTATCTCACAATTTAGCCATCCAAATACTTCAATTTTTGGTCCACAACCGAGTTGGTGTGTCCTCAAGAAGCCCTCCAAATTTCAGGAGATTCTGATGATGGTATCTTGAGATACCACAAACTCTAGCTCGAAGACCAATCCTTGCTCTTGGTTTCCCTTAGGCTAGAAACCTCACTAGGATCCTTACATTGCCTTTGATTGAAAATTCATTCTTTGATCCCTATACCCTCCCTAATTAGGTCAAGCATATCATTGGTTGCTAAATCCTATCCCGTTGGCCTAACCTCGGGCCCACTTGGTCACGTGTGGTCCCATGCACTATCAAGGTTAATTCTTCAAAGATCACCTAGAACCCAAGTTTCCATAAGAATTCTAGGGCTTAGGGATCTCCTTTATAAGACACACTCAAAACCTAACCCTTGAAATTCTCCCCAAGCCCTTTCTTGAGAGACTTCCATCTTGTCTTCCAAGACAAGCAAGCCACATATTTGGGCCTCTCTTGTGAATAGGCTTATAGGATCACCCCTTGCCCTATCATTGGTCCATCCATTTCACGGTCCTTATAATAACGAGTCTCCTCCCATCGCTGAAAATCCATAAAGAGTAGGGAGCCTTAGCTGAGGTGACAGTGGGCTATCACTCCACTATTGCCCTTAGCCTAGTACTAACCCTTCAATGACCCCCTTTTAGGACCCTTGCTAGTTTGAGCAGTAACAAGTCCTAAAGTGAAAATCAAAAGGAAGAATTTGAAATTTGAAATTTGAATTGTTTTGCCTCTAAAAATATAGGTTGGCCTAAATAGCTTAAGTCTGCCTAACACAAAGGATGTGCCCATTGGGGCACTCTAATCTACTATATATACACCATTCATCTTCCTCCATTGAGCACCAATTTAGATCATTCAAAATTATCATCTTTTGTTCACACATCCGAGGGAAGGAAGAATATTTATGAGGCTAAGTCAAGTTTGTTGACATCTATTGACCGAATTTTCTGAGGCAAGGTTTGACCGAGATTTTTGAGGTCCTCTAGGCAGTAGACTGAACTCGGAGGAAAGTGTAGGAGATTGAAATTTCTAAGTTTGACTAAGTTTGACCTGGGTTTGATTACTGGTCAGTTTGACTTTATTTGACTAGAAATTTTAGATTGTACTTCTTGTTGAATTGGACAATTTCTCTAAGAAAAGGTTACTAGGTTTTTCCTTGGTTAGGGTTTTCCCAAGATAAACTTCGTGTCCCTTGTGTTTGGCTATCTCTTCATTATCCTACTGCCATTATTATTTTTACTATAAAATTTTTTATTTGTATAATTACTTAATGATGAATGTGACACAATATAAATTAATGAAGAAATCATTGGAAGTAATTATGAGTCTAAGAAATCATGAAAATTCAACAACCAGGAGGGTTTGAACAACAGTAATTGAGGAAAGTTTTGCACTGTTTATTCTTCACTAGAGAAGATTTACAGCTTCTGAATTTCAGAGGGAGTTTTGTTGGCCAATTTATTATTTACAAAGAAGGAAAAGATATTTGTCGAAGGTAGTGCAAATTGCTAGATTAACTAGTGCGAGTTGTTGAAAGCAATGCAAATTGCTAGAACAAGTTTCTAAAGGTAATGCGAGTTTGCCGGGAGGCTGTGTGAGTTAGCCAGAAAGCAGTGCAAATGGTTGGGAAGGCTATGCAAGTTTCCAGAGAGGCAGTGCAATTTGTAGAAGGGAAGTCGTGGAGTTTTCCTAGTTCAATTTGATCAACAATGGTGAAGATAAATTTGTCAGAGTTTTTCCCAAGCAATTCATGTAATTTCTCAACAACAAATTTGTTGAAGACAATAATAAAACCCTCAGACTGAAAACTAGTTTTCCCCACATTGGGGTTTTTCTAGGGGCATTTGTCCAAAAATGTTTGTGTTATTTGCATGATTGGTTTCTCGTGTATTCCGCTACAATTTTATTTGATGAATGGTGTTATTTATGTTTTTATTCATTACTTACGACTGATAAATTAATTTGTTGTGTAGAAGCAATTGGAATAAGTCAAGAACAAAACCTCAAGTGGAGCACCATAGCTATCATGAATGCCATGTGGTACAATATGATTTGTACAACCCCCAAGGTGGTGTGCCACCGAAGACTAGGTGTCTAGATGTGAAGCACTCCTCTAATGAAGATGGTGCATCCTCCAGCAATGGGTCCTCAACTCAAATGTTCCTCCTTAACATATGTGCAATGTGGCTCCAATGCACCCAGGGGTCCATGCCCAACCTCTATGTGCATAACGCTTTTCTGCATGGTAGTCGTGCCACACATCCAAAGTACCCATCCTCATCAACAAGTGGACCCTAATAGAAGATGCCAACCTACCAAACTTGTGCCAACTACCAAATCAAGAAGTCTACCTCCTTGGCACTAAGCCCAACAAAAGTATACAATAAAGGGGCTAGAGGACTATAAGCACTCCACATCACATAAAGTGCTCTCCTAGCTAGGTGAAAACATTTTTGGAGAGACCAAAAGCTAACAAGAATGTGATTGGAACTTTATTTTCTTACTTGCATCAAAATTAATTAGGCACTTCATCAATAATCAATTATGTAAACACCTAGGTCATAAGCACTCTTTGTGCTATTAGATATGTTACCCCTAGAAAATGTATGGTCACATTTTCATGGAATTTTTTCTCTCAACAATATAGTAGGGTATCCTTGGAGTTTATTGGTAGTCATAAGTTGCAATAGAGCGATCCAATAGCCATGCACCTTGTTCTAGCTTGCCTTAACACTTCTCATCATCACGGTAAGAATAAAGATGTTCACTGTGAATTTCCATTTGGACACACTTGACACATATTGGAGTTCCAAAACATGGCACCTAGTAAGAAAATATGTTAATGAGCATAAAAGGAGGAACACCCTTCCTATAAAGGTGCCACATGGCATTAAGTTGCACTTAGGCTTCACCCAAGGCTCACCTAAAGTTGAACACCCTCTTCAAGGAGAAGGCAAGGAGTGAGAAATAACCCTAATGAAGAAGCTTCCACGTATTTGGGGACATGTTTCTCCTTTGAGGAGAGCCTTTGGGGTAAGGGCACATTGGTTAATGCATTTTCATAAATATGGAGCATATTTTACCTTTTGAGATATTTAGGGGCAAATGCACATTGTTTTAGCCGGTTTTTTCTAAATATTTGGAGATATGTTTCACCTTTGAGAAGGGCTTTGGGTAGGACAAAATATGAAAAAGATAAAGATAATTTTATCAATGTTCAACAAAACATTTTGTTTGAGGCATTTTCTATATATTTGAGGGAAAGATTTTTGCAAGAGGAGATGTCGTGTGGCATTGTTGACATGGTAAAACCTTCAAATAAATAATAAATGCATATTTTAAAATAATATAATGACATATAATAATGACAAGTGGGAATATGGACCTATTTTATTTAGTCAAAAGACAAACTCAAGGAGGATTCTAGGGCCTTTTAAAAATAGATATTGTTTTATGAATTGGGGTTTGATTTGAAAGATATATGTAGAGGAGAAGATTCTTTTGCTAAAGACATGATTATAGTTGTAGGATTTCCCTTTGAAACTTAACTGAAGATATTTGGGGAGGAAGAAGTTAAGGGACAAGTTCAATGTGGAGTTTTCTATGCTCTTTTCTTTTCGCAGATGATTAGGGGCTTTACAATGATTGCCATGGTTTTTGAGACTAAAATAATCTTTTACAAATGAAAAATTTGTCACATAAGGAGATTAAAGTAGAGTTTGTAAACTCTCCCAAAGGCTTGATCTAATCTTGAATTATTGAAAGATATTTGCAGCTATAACCTTGTGCTGATGGATGAACATTAATGATCACTCTATTGTTTTTGGACTGTTCTAGTGAAGGAAGAAGATCAAGTGTGATACATTATGGTTCTCGTGATCTTGTGATGAAATCATATTTGAAGAATGATATATTGTTGATTGTTCAGTCAATAAGCAAGTTGCCCTACCTTGTCTACATCATCTTGGGTTTCATATCATGAGTGATTTCTCTTTGTTCAATGGTTGCACGATATTCTCGAATGTAAATTCATTGTTATGATGGTGCATCTTATATAAGACATCACAGTTACATATTGTATATATTTTTGGCCTTCAAACTTGGAACCTTCATTTTTTTTCTCTACCTGTCCACATTTATCCAATTTCATCTTCTTTTCCTCTTGGGACAAAATGTTACTTCTTAACCTATTTTGGATCACATGAAAGGCCTTTAACCATTTAATGTAATTTGGGGCCAAATAAACGAAGGAAGGCTTCACAAAAGAAGCCTAAGTGTTGTAACAACCATTTAAAGAAATAAGACCTTGAACTATCCAGGGCAAGCTTCACAAACTAAGCCTGAGTGTTGTAACAAACTTCACAAACTAAGCCTAAGTGTTGTAACAAGCTACAGGAAAACCAACCTGTGTAAGTTAGAAAAAATCTTGAGGCAATGAACTCCCTTGGAATAATTTCGTCGAAAATCCGGATGTACATAAGTGTGAAGCAAGAACCTAGTAAACTTTTAGCTCCCTTAGAGATTTGGCATGAAACCCAAAGCTCAAGTCTGGGTCGAAAATGTGAGGTTTAATCAACAAAGCAGCCAACTGAGGACATGTCGATTTGGGGCATAATTCAACAATGAACAAGTCGACTAGGAGAATGAAAGTTGACTGGAAATGCCGACGCCCTGGTTTCGCTCCCTGGAAGCGACCAAATAGTAACCCGCTGACACTTTTAAATAAGCCTGATAGTGAACTTATGTTAGATTAACTCAAGGAAGTAAATTTTCGAATTGACTTGGTGAAACAATGTACAAATGAAAAATCAATTAAGACAAGGTCCCCGAGCCTTAAAATGATGCCTTAGCATCCCTTTGATAACAAGACATATAGAAAGATTCGGTGATAGTCCTCTTTGGATTCAAAGCAATTCTGGGCAAAGATCGGTTGCATATCAATTTGAGGGGGGATAACTTATAAATAGTGGATGGTAAGCCAACTGCTGGGTGGACATCAATTTTATAGGAAAATCAACTTAGGAATAAAACCAACGATCGAAGATGGTGTTGTTAAGCTCCCTCTCCGGCCGCTGAGAGATTTGGAAACCAACTGCAGTTATTTAATCAACTGCAGTCATTTCCTTAAATTACGGAAATCAATTGCAGTTAATTAATTTCTTGTTGGGAGCTCCTGGAATGGTTTATTACTGCCTCTACAGTTCTCTACCATGATCTGTGGAACACTTGACACATAGTCAATAGAAGCTTGATGGAAGCTTGGCTGTAAATATTTTTGTTTGGTCCCCAAGCTCACTAACTCAATCCCCTTCAATTTTACACCATCAAGCTAGAGCGAGTAGAGCTTGAAAGTGCCACACAATTTGAACTATTGCACATTAGCCTAAGAAATTGTTTATTGTGCTCTTTGCGGCTCGTAGCTCACAGGAACGCGTTGGTAGAACTTGGATAGAATGAAAATGCATTCATTTTCAGACTAATTTGGCCATTGGAATACCTTGATTACCAACAGACCCTTATATTGATGATCGCTGGTTGTGTTGACGTTGAGAATACACCTTGAAGTTTCAAGATAGTCTCTAGACAGAGCTAATTCTACAGCTTTCACTACCTTCTTTTGAATTGAAATCACGACTTACCGGGACGCTTGAATATATATTCTATTTACGTTGCTTTTAAGTTCGTGTTTTCTATCGCGATTGTTGGTAGTAGACATGGCTTTGGTTGTTAAATGATTTCAAGGTGAGTTCATTGGAGGAAAGTTTGGTTTGCAGCGAAAGTAGCATCAACGACCGAAGATATGATTTATTAGGTATTAAAGTTTGTTTGTTTGTTTGTTTTTTTTTTTGTTTTGTTTTGTTTTTTTTTTTTTGTTTTTTTAAGTGTTTATTCCGCATTATAGAATCATTGTTATGTTTTCATTTGGTATCAGAGCCAATTTTTATCTTTGCCTTGGTGTTTATAGACATGCTCTATCATGCTAATGTTATATTTTGAGAATTTTCTGAATTAAGACATTTATTTGGAAAATGTCTAATTTTTGCTCAATTTTTATGCTTATAATATTTATTTAATTATATGCATTTTGGATAATTGTTGTGCAAAATTTATTAATTCTCATATTTAATTTGCGTGAATTGATTATTTCTATTTTAAATTAAAACATGCTATTTTGCATGAGTATGAGACCCATCGTCAAATGTTATGCATGAATATTATAGTTTATTTCAAGCTAATTTTTATGCATAAAAGAAATAATGTCTAGTGATCCATATAATTTTAATTGATTAGAGAATAGCCACAACATCTCT
>APFE031752008.1:44232-56608 GCA_000404065.3 Pinus taeda | reverse complement strand
TTGGATATGTTGAAAGGTCTAAAGGTTACATATTTTATTGTCCATCTCACAGCACTAGGATTGTGGAATCAAGAAATGCAAAGTTTCTTGAAAATGACTTGATCAGTGGGAGCGATCAAACCAGGAACATAGTTTCTGAGAAGGATCATTCAGAATCTCAATCTTCCACCTCAAGTGATAGATTGATTATTGTTCATTGCACCCCTCAAGTACAAACTGGTGTTGAACAACCAATTGTTGAAGTTCCACAAGCTGCTGACAACATTCTTGTAGATCAGGGAGTTCAAGAGTTGCCAAGAATTTTTGAACAATGAGTTGAACCACATACTTCTCAGGAAGATGATGGTACAACATTAAGAAGATCTACTAGACCAAAGAGATCAACAATTCCTGATGATTATGTTGTGTATCTGCAAGAATCTGACTACAACATTGGAGCCGAAAATGATCCCTACTCCTTTTCACAAGCCATGAGTTGCAAAGGATTAGAATTATGGTACGATGCCATGAAGGAAGAGATGAATTCTATAAAGAGTAACGAAGTCTGGGATCTCGTTGAGTTGCCTAATGGTGCAAAAGCCATTGGATGTAAATGGGTCTTTAAGACAAAGAAAGACTCATTGGGCAACATTGAGAGATACAAGGCAAGACTTGTTGCTAAGGGATTCACTCAGAAAGAAGGAATCGACGACACGGAGACTTTCTCTCCTGTATCTAAGAAAGATTCCTTGCGTGTTATTATGGCATTAGTAGCCCATTTTGACTTGGAGTTGCAACAAATGGATGTGAAAACGACATTTCTCAATGGAGATCTAGAGGAGGAGGTTTACATGAAACAGCCTGAAGGATTCCCCTCTAGTGATGGTGAGCGATTGGTTTGCAAGCTCAAGAAATCATTATATGGTTTAAAACAAGCATCCCGCCAATGGTATTTGAAATTCCATAATGTAATTTCTTCTTTAGGTTTTGTAGAAAATATTATGGGTCAATGTATATACGTGAAAGTTAGTGGGAGTAAAATTTGTTTTCTTGTTTTATATGTGGATGACATTCTGCTAGCAACTAATGATAAGGTTTGCTGCATGAGGTGAACAATGCCTCTTTAAAAATTTCGATATGAAGGATATGGGTGAGGCATCTTATGTCATTGGCATTAAGATCCATAGAGACAGATTTCGAAGCATATTGGGTCTGTCATAGGAAACCTATATTAATAAAATTTTAGAGAGATTTCGGATGAAGGATTGTTCACCAAGTGTAGCTCCCATTGTGAAGGGTGATAGGTTCAATTTGAACCAATGACCGAAGAACGACTTTGAAAGGGAACAAATGAAGAACATTCCATATGCTTTTGCTGTCGGAAGCCTAATGTATGCTCAGGTCTGCACAAGACCTAACATTGCATTTGTTGTGGGAATGTTGGGACGATATCAGAGTGATCCAAGTTTAGACCACTAGAGAGCTGCAAAGAAAGTTATGAGGTACCTTCAAGGAACCAAAAACTACATGCTTATGTACAGACGGATGGACAATTCAAAAGTAATTGGCTACCCAGATTTTGACTTTGCTGGATGTGTTGATTCACGCAAATCAACATCATGATACATTTTTATGATGGCCGGTGGAGTTGTATCATGGAGGAGTGCCAAACAGACCTTGATTGCCACTTCCACTATGGAAGCCGAGTTCGTCTCTTGTTTTGAGGCTACTTCACATGGTGTATGGCTTAAGAGTTTCATTTCTGGGCTTAGAATTATAGATTCTATCTCTAAGCCATTGAGAATGTATTGCGACAATTCAACTGTTGTTTTTATGGCTAAAAACAACAAAAGTGGGAGTCGAAATAAACACATCGACATTAAGTATTTAACTATAAGGGAACGTGTTAAAGAAAAGAAAGTGGTCATTGAGCACGTCAGCACTGAGTTGATGATCGCTAATTCTTTGACTAAGGGCATGCCACCATTTAAATTCAAGTATCATGTAATGAATATGGGACTTGGTTCCATTATGTAGTTTCTCATTGTATGGACAATGTTATTTTAATGAAATTTTTAATTATTGTGATTTTTTCCTCATATTTTTGTGCACCTTAATTTGATTTGAGAGAATTCATCTGTGTAGGACCAAGAACAAGCATAGGGTTTATTCATTAAGAAATTGTTGCCACATAAATTTTAATAGAAATAAATACATAGCAATACATGGAAGATAATACTCGTCATTAGAGGACTTATCACCATGATTCATGTATATATTACTTAATATAGATTATCAATGGGTTTTAAGATGAGACATTAAGATTGGAAGTATGGATCAAGTGGGAGAATGTTAAGCTACCTCTCCTCTACGGTTGCTGAGAGTTTTGGAAACCAACTGCAGTTATTTAATCAACTGCAATCATTTCCTTAAATTATGGAAATCAACTACAATTAATTAATTTCTTGTTGGGAGCTCCTGGAGTGGTCCATTACTCTCTCTGCAGTTCTCTACCATAATCTGTGGAACACTTGACACATAGCCAACATAAGCTTGATGGAAGATTGGCTATAAATACTTTTGTTTGGTCCCCAAGCTCACTAACTCAATCCCCTTCAGTTTTACACCATCAAGCTAGAGTGAGTAGAGCTTGAAAGAACTGTTGCGCGTTAGCCTAAGAAATTGTTTATTGTGCTCTTCGCGGCTCGCGGCTCACAGGAACGCGTTGAGCGAACTTGGATAGAGTGAAATTGTATTCATTTTCAAACCAATTTGGCCATTAGAATACCTTGATTACCAGCAGACCCTTATATTGATGATCGCTGGTTGTATCGATGTTGAGAATACACCTTGAAGTTTCAAGATAGTCTCTGGACAAAGCTAATTCTACAGCTTTCGCTACCTTCTTTTGAATTGAAATCACGGTTTACTGGGACGCTTGAATATATATTCTATTTACATTGCTTTTAAGTTCATGTTTTTTTCACGATTGTTGGGAGCAGACATGGCTTTGGTTGTTAAATGATTTCAAGGTGAGTTCATTGGAGGAAAGTTTGGTTTGCAGCGAAAGTAGCAACAAAAGTAGCATCAATGGCCGGAGGTATGATTTATTGGGTATTAAAGTTTTTTTCGATTCTTTTAAGTGTTTATTCCGCATTATAGAATCGTTATTATGCTATGCTCTCAGGTGTGAAAATGGCGGCCAACTACAGGTGAAAATCAACTAGACACGGGTAATTAGACATTTGGGCTGAGTTTCCTTTTTTGATGGGCCCTTTTCTTTTGGTCTCTGTGGATGTGGCATGGCCATTCACTTAGGGGCCAGATCGCACTTTCCATTTCCATTGGCATTGTGGCATTGGTTCTAACACTTATGCTGAGTTACTTGTACTTTAGGGTGTTCTCCATTGTGCTATCTGGTTTGAACTAAAGATATTATCTATTTTTGAAAATTCTAAACTGTCTTTGAATAAGCCAATGAGAAAGGCTTCTCTGTGCCTAGTCACTTGGAAACTCAAAGCTTAGTCCCTGATCAAAGAATTCAACTACATACCTATTTCCCATATCTATCGGAGACTGGACTAAAAATGGTGTAGAAGATGACTGTTCAAAGATAGATGTAACTGGAGCCTGATTGGATCTTCTTCCAGTCATTTGAACATAACATTCTGCAAGGGACGGGTCATTTTGAGATCTAGATACTTTTCTCTGAATGTTTGGGGTGATTGTTCTCTATGCCATTTTTTTATTATAGTCCTCTGTCTTCAATGTAATTTTTCTTTAAATTCCTCTGTTTTTTTACGAGAGTCGTATTCTCGTGAGAGGAAGGTCACATGAAAACTGTCATGTTGTGGAATGGTTGGTCTCTAAACTGCCATTTTTTTATGGAATGGTTGGTCTAGGATCCATCGTAGGAGAATTGTTCTTCTCATAGAATTATGTACTTTCTTTGCTACTTTAATAGAAAAAATAGAAAATAACTGGCAAATTTCGACGGTAAAATTTTTCATAAATCATTCAATTTGAAAAATTTCCATATTTTTTAGAGTAAACCTTCTAATATTTGCTTTGTAGTTAAAGAAACAATTATTGCTGAGTTTTTCCACAGTCTTGCACGAGGCATGGGATGCGGGTGCTACAGCATGTTTGTGAAACATGAAAGGTTTCTGCCGAAATTAAAAACATTTTAATGTTGCCATAGCAATTTTATAAGTTTGATTGTTTGAGTTATTTTGTGTCATTTCCAGTCGTACTAGGAGCGTCCAGCGCTTTGGAAATCAGGAAGCATGCCATCACCTGGATACACCTAGGTAATCTATTAACCACAATGTTCAGTTTGAAAGAAAACATTCAAGCCAGAACCAGAACCAAAAGCTTTGGTGCTTTCAACGTATCCCTCACTGTTTTTGGCCATACTAGAGAACTTGTGACCTTTCAAGGCCTATTTTGGTTAGCTTTGGAAATCTTAGATATTACAGAACTATTTCATCCCTTGGTCTATACCATAAATCTTAAGACGTATATGTACTCTTTTTAATTCTAGTTTTAGTATGCAACTTTTAGCTATTTGAAAATGCAGATACTTACCTACACCAGGATATACCTAGTGACTCTTTTGTTACAATTTTTTGTTTCAAAAAGAACATCCCCTCCTAAATCTAAATACGTTATGTTTCTGACATAACATTCGTTGTTTTGGGTCATCTTACTGAAATAAGAGCAGTTCAGGGGCCACTTTGGCTGGTTCTTGTAATTTTTCGATGCTACTGACTATTACATAACTGAAGGGATTGATTTTTTTTCAGCAGGAAAAAAAAACAATCTTTTCATTAAAATAAAAAGAGAGTACATAGGTTATCTTTCTGTATCCATATGCTTTTACAGCTTGTTTTTCTTTGTTCCTCTCGTAGGATCATAAATAAAATTTAAGATATTCCTCATGTGATCCGTTCAAAAGAATATTACATCTTTCAGCATACAAAATTCACTACAATTATCTTCACATATGATTTTCCATAGTCCCACAGTACTTTTGATACTAACCAGGTTACATTATAGTTTTTTTTACCGGACTTCACAGAACTTTTTCAAAATAACATTAAAAAACAGATTTAGGAGAAGTAAATACTCCCAGCATTCGACGTAGTGTGGTTGACATAACCAACAAAATATAACTTCCCAGGCATCTATTATGCCTTTTGCATCTCCATAAACATGCAGTCTCCAGCCTTAGCCATCTAGAACATGACAAAATCCCCAAAGAAGCAATAATTTCGGCCCTATTGCTTATGCCTTTGCCTCCCTCCGACCAAAAATGGTAAAATCTTCCTAACTCAATCACTAAATAAGCTCCACATCCACAATCCTTTTGTTTGCATGCCTCATCAAAGAAACCTGCCCGAAAATCCTTCCAAATGTCCTTATACACTATCTGCCTCTTTCTGTGTGCTTTTTTATGGAACCAATTTCTGCGTAATATGTAGATACCTTTATGATAGCAGCTCTAACATCAACCTCTTTCTGTTCAAATAAATGTGAGTTCCAGCATCTCTGTGTTAACAAAAACAAAAAAAACAAAAAAGACCGACCTGAATTCCTTTTGTGACTTGAACTAGAATGGTTGTTATTAACAAAAAAACAAAAAAGACCGACCTGAATTCCTTTTGTGACTTGAACTAGAGTGATTGTTATAACGATAATAATGTTTTAGGACTCTTTAGCCTATTTTGACAATCATACTCTTGAGGTCTCCCCATAATTGGAATTTCTCTATAGCAAAGATCTTAAGGCATTTCTCCAAGTTTACAATCTGGTATCTCAGACCTGCTAACTTACGCATCTAGAGCATCTGAGAAATACAACACCTTCATATATACTTACAAAAAATCTCGAGGTAGTCTAAGTGGCCAAGAATAACAACTCCACAAGGTTCGCAGATACTTCGAATCTTACAAGCAGAACGTTAAGCAGTATGGGTGTGAGCCTCTCTCTCGTTCACTAAGGCGGGGAAAGATTCAATAAAATGTTTAAGGAAAGAATTGATAGATTCGTGCTATGCGTGCTGCTTTGGCTAAGCATACTCTTGGCAGAATGTTCAGCAGTACGGGTATGATCCTCTCGATCACTAGAGCTGGGAAGATTGGCGTGGTCTACCGAGGCTACAATGTTGTCGGGAAAGTTATATTGAAATTCAGTTATTTTTGGTTAAAAAATTAGAATATAAGAGTATTTGAATATTTTTTTATGCTAAAAATAGATTTAGCACCACCGAAATTTGTTCTCACTCAAAATCAAATTATCAAACTTGACATAAATAACCCAAATTTTCCAAAACTTTTGCAATTTTTTTTATAAAAATCTTTCCAGAATTTCTACTATTTTCTGTCAAAATTGTGACACTACTCAGGAATATTCAATAAAATCGAGTTCTATAAAAGAATTGATAAACTCGTATCATGCATGCTGTCTTGGCTAAACAAACTCTTGACCTTATATGCAGACTTGCAAGTGTGAAGGTGTCAGTTTCCGTATTTATCTCTTCTATTGACTGTAATTTCTGCTTAGGAAAATAAATGTAAAATAAAAACTGATACTTGGGATGAGGATGTTACCTTCCTCTTTCACAGAATAATCGTTCCGTTCTGACATACTCTTTGGCTGCATCTGAGCCTGCTCGGTGCTGTTTGTGGTCATGGTCATCACTGCGGTGCCATTGGAAGAAATCATGCAGAGAAAATGTCCTTTGGATCCTCCAGGCTCCAGACGCTCTTCATTTGCACGACATACGGTTTCTTCGACAAACGTTGTTTCAGATGTATCCACTTTTTTCATTATTCCAGTCGACACTTCTCCGCCACTGCAATTGCCTTTACCACTTTCAACAGTACTTTCTGCAACTTCAACACTACTAATCAAGCTTGGAACCTCATCTGCTTCTGCTTCTATCTTCCATGTTTCGTTATAATCAATTTCTTCTAAATTCCTCACGGATTTAACCCTAGAGCTCCTTTGAATTAGAGCACCCGATGATTCCTCGTCAGACTCAACCGAAAGAGCATCGAATTCAGTTATATTGTTCATCTTCTTTGAACTAAAAGCAAAGTTGCAGAGCCGTAGTAAGCTTCTGAATAAAGAACTGGAATAAAAATAAGGAGATAAAACGATCTGTTATCCACCGAACATTTCCTTTAAACAAATAACACTATACTGCGCATAGTCCAAAGCTTTGGAGGTGACAATGCTATCTGATTCACCTCGCGGTAGAATTCTGATCCAGCCAAACGTATCATATCAGTTTTCGAAGAAATAAATGCCGGCATCGATTCTCTTTCTCGAACTTAACTGTCCTTAAATAAGTGTGCGTAATCTTCGCTACCGAAGAAATACTTTCAAAGACCAAACGATCAGTCTTACAGGAATCATTAATGAAAGAACAGTCGTGATATAGAGCTTCCCTTGAAAATGGAATAAAATCGTTTGTTTGCCAACAATACTCCTCTGATTACAATGTGAATTTTCTTTTTGATGAATTCCTTCAATGGTTGGCCAGAAGCGCTTGAAGCGTCGCTTCCGAACGCATTTTTCAAATGGGCGAGCGACGTTCATCGACGCCAAATCCATGCACTTTAAGGTTATCGACACGGTCGAGACGGGTCTCGGTATATGCACAATCTTTCCTGAGCAGGGTCTCGGTATATGCACAAACTTTTCTGAACAAGGTCCCGCCGAGAATCAGGCTAGAGGTCCCGAGTTCAAACCACAAACTAAAACTTGACCGGGGATTGTTCCCGTCACAAACACGCCGGTTACAGGATCGAATCTTGAAGCGACGTGTTTAAAACCCCACCAGGAGGGTCCCATCCCACCGATTCCTAACCGATAACTAAGTGGAGTCAAGTGGCTTGAAGCTGTTGGGATACCTGTTAATAAACGTGAAACAAGATATTAAACGTGACATTTTAATCGTGTGAAATGTGAAGTACGTAATGATCCGCAGCCAAACGAAACGCAAGAAGTGGAAGAGTCGAAACGGAATGAGTTCCAAGATCCAGCCCCACCGGCGTGGCCATGTCGGCCACATCTCCGTTTTCACATTGAAAAAGTAAAGAGAGTAAATTTGAAAATATAATTTCAATCATGAGAATTTGTTATTTCACTCCAAGTTATACTATTACAGTATTTTTTTTTTTATCTGAAAAATTACATTTACAATTATATTATTTACAATTATATTATACACATGTACAATCACATCAAGGCCTCGTCATCTGCGGAATAAACCATCATAATTGCGCCAGTATAGCTGCGCCGCAGGAATAAATGTGGTCCGGGGTGCGTGAAACCGACTTTCCCGGCCACTATGCCATGCACCTCAAGTGCGTACTATTACAGTGATATAAGTGAAATTTCATTTTCTTAAAATTAAGTTATTTTTCTTTGATTTTATATTTTATAACAATATTTATTTGCTACTCTTATATATATATATATATATATATATATAATTGTTTAAAATATTAAAAAATTTAATAAATAGTTAAAATAAGATTATAACTTAATCTAATTTATTTATATGTGGAAAAGATAAATTACATATACTTTTTATTAAATTTTACTCATTTATAAAAGCGAGAAGAATTTGTTTCAAATTTTTGTGGATTGGAACTTAAAAACATTTTATTTTCCAAATGGGACCATATTGTTTTGCGTCAAATGTTTGGTTGCTAAAGTCTCAAAAACATTTTTATGTTCTCAAAAGCTCTCGTAATAAAATATGAATGGAGACTATTGTCCATTCATAACTTGTGAACCTTAGTGGTATATCATAAATACATTCATTCTTTCTCTTCGGAAGATTGGATAAGGACGAGGAATAAGCCACACATCAATATTTCAGTTATTTGGCAAGTTGTTCTTAATTCTTTTGATTTTATTGCATTAGGTTTTGCTTGAAAGGTAGGCAATGGTTTAAAGGTGAGGTTGGGTCAAGACCCTTGACTTAGTAGCGGGCTAAACCACCTACGGTCTTAGGAACTCATAAATTAGCTCAAAAACAAGGGTATTTTGCGGCTCGCCCATATTGATAACCCAATACATACTTCTATTTGGCATCAAGGATGGTTATGAGTTGAAGCCTTGTAGATTTAATGTAATGTCCCTAATTTCAGTTTGCTTTGTGGAGAGATTAGGAGGGATTTCCAGAGCTTATGTCAGCCAGGTCACAGGAGCAGGATTACATTATTCGTAGGCCTAGAGGGCTTTGAGGAGTTTTATGGGGGGTGACCAGGATCACTTGCCATTTTTCATCATCAGGATCAGTTCCACACAGTTTGATCTTCGTTCCACTGCATTCCATAGGTTTCTATAAAACGAAGTTATTAACGAGCATATTTTAATTAATTACGCTTAAAGTGTTGTTTAGGTTGATTACTTGGAGAAACACCTTAGTGTAATAGCTCATTGGAATCACGACAACAAGATCTACAATACAAAAGATTAGAAGAGGATTTGAGAGGATGGTGTGATAATGGTGGCAGTTTAAACATTTTTTGGAGATAAAAGTGACTTTAATTAGTAATAAAAAGTCACTTATTAACTAAAAGGAGAAAAAAATATTATTATCTAAGGGTAAATAAAAGGGGGCAAAAGTCACTTGCAAAATATGATGAAAATGCACTAAGTGATTTATTAATAAAATAATAAAAGGATATTTCTAGAAGATTGGGGGCAAAAGTCACTTGGAAAATATGATGAAAATGCACTAAGTTACTTATTAATAAATTAATAAAAGGAGATTTCTTTCTAGAAGATTGGAGAAGATCCCGCAAAATCTTATAAAAAGGGAGAGAAGGTTATTTCTCATTTATTTCGGTTTATGATTATTTCTCATTAATTCATCGTGAGCTCAAGCAAGTTTCTCTCGAGGGATTCAAGTGAGACTCTCACACTAGTTTCAGTGGACATCATTGCCAGCCTAATTGGTACTCACCAATTTCACTGGACATCATTGCCACCCTAGTTGGCATTGCGGGAAAATCACACAAGTTTATCATTTTTGCTTCAATTGCAGGTTATTTTGCAGACATTTCTTCAGTGGGACGAATTGGTTATTATTACCAAAGTCGGAGATTGGATCGTTGTCGAAGACATTCCAGAGCTGAATGTTATTGGTTGAGGTCAAGTTCATTGGAGGGTTGAATTCATATTCTATAGAGGCTTAATTTATATGTTGGGTTGAGTTTATTTGTTGACGCCCGGTTTATTTGTTGAAGCCCAGTTTATTTGTTGGGGCTGAATTTGTCCACTATAGATGAGTTTATTTGTTGGGCCGAGTTTTTCCGAAGCCTTGTTTATGTGCCATGGATGAATTTATTTATTGGGGTTGAGATTATTTGTTGGAGATCTTTATTTGCTGGGGCCAAGATTATTTGTTGGAGATCTTCATTTGCTGAGACCAAGATTATTTGTTGGGACTAAGATTATTTGTTCAAGATCTTTATTTGTTTCAGTCGAGATTATTTGCCGAAGATCTTATTTGCTGGGGCCAAGATTATTTGCGAGACTAAGCTTAATTGTTGAGGTTGAATTCATCATTACAGGAGGGCCAAGTTGTTGACTATAGGAGTGCCACATTGATTGGGTTATTTGTTGGATTTGTATGATAGGTTTTCAGATTAATATTCTCCATGTAAAATTTCTTGATAAAATTAATAAAAGTCTAGTTGTGCCTTACAAGTTGTAAGTGTTTATTTGTTTTGCATACAAAGTGTTCGAAGAAAATATTACACACAAAGTGTTTGTTAAAATTCTTAAAAGAGAAAATTTAATATTTCACCAAGTTGTGCTAGCATATTTCAGATACGGGATACTACAATGATATTAGAGCCCGATTTTGGCCAGCTATGGATCCAAATCAAGGTGATATCAAGAAGAAAAACTTTAGTACCAGAATTGGAAGGGACAAATACCTCCAAATTAGTTGCAGCTAAGATATTAGAGCCTGATTTTGGCCAACTATGGGTCTAAATTAAGGTGATATCAAGAAGAAAAGCTTTATGACCAGAATTGGAAGGGAAAAATACCTCCAACTTAGTTGTAGCTAAATTCCAACCCTTCATAATCCCTTCTTCCTCCTGCCCTCTTTTATTCCTTCATGTTCCTATCCCTTTCTTGCTTCTCGACACTCTCTTTCTTTTATTTATTTTAATTTTCTCTTTTGTTGTATAAATCCCCTCCCCTTTCTACTTCCTTATAGTTTTCCTTCTTATGATTATATTTTCTCTTACTATTTCTCTCTTTACATCATCATTTCCATCCCTCATTAAATTTATTCCTTTCTAATTCTATCTAACTCTTGTAAATATTTAATTATTTCTTAGTTCAATTTGCTAATTAATTCTCCTTTTACCAATTTTTTTAATTTTATTTTTAACTTTGATCAAAATCATTCTCATTTCATTCTAATAATATTAATATAATTAATAAAATAATTTGTAATTCCAGTAAGATATTAATTAACTTGACTCAAATTATTATAAATAGACGATTTTTTTTTAAAGTTTGGCGTGATTGCATCTTCATCATGTCCAATATATCATCTCGATGGCGGTAGGGAATTGAATTGGTGACTTCACCTCAAGAAGTTTTGGTGACTTCACCTCAAGAAGTTTCTTAACAAAGTACCCAATCACTATCTATCCAAGACTCTGTGGACATAAATAGACCAATTCGTAAAAAAAATAATTCAAAATTTAAATTCTTTACCAATTCAAATGTATGACTTTTTTATTAATTGACCTATTTTTATTTTTAACTACCCAAAAAAATTTCAAATCAATTTTAAATTTTAATTTTAATTCATTTCTAAATCTTTTAAAATTATTTCTATATATTTTCTCATCATCATTCTAATAATATGAATATATTAATAAAATATTTGTAATTTCAATATAATATTAACTATTTGTAATTCTAGTAGGATATTAATTAATTTGACTCAAATTTATTAGAAAATAAATACACCAATTCTTAACAAAAAAATAAAATAAATAAAATTCTTTTTATTATTGACCTCTTATTTTATTTCTACCCAATAGGAAGTTTCAAATCAATATTTAAATATTTTTATTTTAATAACTTCGCTAAATATTCTAAATATATTTCTATATCTTTTAATATTTAATAAATTATATTTCATTTCTCTTTCTAGAGTCTTAGTAAAAAAATTATTATTTATGCAATGTTATCTTTATTCTCACTTTCCCTAATGGTTATTTTCCCCCATTCTCTACATATATTGGTCAAACACTCTTCCCATCATTAGTTGTTATGAAACCAGCTCAAAAAAGATAGAAAAGATAGATCAACGCCTTAGAATTCAGCCTCTTCGAGGGGGCAA
>APFE031752008.1:8021-43570 GCA_000404065.3 Pinus taeda | reverse complement strand
GGGCTTCTATGGGGCACAATAGTAACAATATGGGCACTACATGGGTACATCAATATAATAAGTGGTTTGTACTAATAAAAATAAGGGGTTACACTAGTAGTATAGGGGCCTAACATTAGTCAAGCTTCATGTCCCTAAAGATAGGTGAAGTGTTCACTTGAAATGTCGGGCACATCACCAAATAAAATACATAGTTTACTAGAAGTTTTCAACAACATCAAGAAAGACTTGCTCAAAAATTTGAAGGATATAACAGGAATATCACAAGATTGGTAGAGTAGTTCAAAGCATGGGCATCATCAAGGGCAGCAAAAGAAAAAATGAATTACATATTTGCATATGATGAAGGTAAAAGTAGCACAATGGCTGAAAAAAATCCCAGTGACAATGTTGTGAGTGCAGGAGAAACGATGATTGTAAGTGAGGACTATGATCAAACCTCCAAGGATGAATTGGGAGAAGTCATACCCATTGAAGATGAAGCTAGCCTAAATTCACTCTAGCAGGTCGATATAAGGGTTTGGGATGAAGGAGAATCAATTAATGATGCAGAATTCATGTCATCATGTAACAGGCTTGTTGAGGAAAATCATGAGGCTACACTAGTTGATGATGATTCCCAAGAGGTGTGCAAAGATGATAACACAGAGGTAGTTAACGGTGTGAATTTAGACTCGTGAAATGATTTATTTTATGAAGAATCAGTTGCTCATATGCTTACTTGTGTCCATAATTTTGAAAACCAATTGAAGGTAAGGGTTGACCAAATTATGGCAGTCGCGAGGCATTATGATGATACACAAGCATTAGTGGTAGATTATTTTTGGAGAAATGTAGTGATACATGACAATTTGGGAGGAGAGCATGCACTAGCAGATTTTCAGACACTTAAAGAGGCATTGGTAGAAATATAACTACCTTCACCTTCTTTCGGATAGAGATCACCTACTCATGCTTGTTGAGATATGCCATGATGCACTAGAAAGGAAAGAGGAGGAAGTTGGTAGGCATACCCATGAGCTTGAGACTACCCAGGAGTTCTTGAAGAGCACTCAAATGACCCTTCAAGAATTAGTATTGTAGGTTGAGCATCTTTGTATGAGGTTGATTTGTGGACATTCTTCATTCCCCATGGCAAACAATTAGTAACTATGGTAACCAACACACAAGAGGATGTTAAGGACACTCATGATTTGATAGAGGAACATCCTATGATATTTGAACACGAGGAGCACCCAGATGAATAGGCACTTGCAAAGAGGTATGTCCTAGAGGGTTCATATTATGCATCCATGGGATGTGGAGACAAGGGTACATCCATATGGGATCCAAGTTCAGTTGACACGAGTGGAGTCGATATTGGAAGCCCGTGGTGGAATTGGGATCCAGGTGGGGCTTTCCATCATATGCTAGAAGTGTAAGATGACTATGGAAGAATGGTTGACCCAGTGAACGAGCACACACATTCCTTCATGGAGTTCTGACTAGCACTAGTGGCTAATTGGTTTGATAGGAAAATGAGCATACTTTAGGAGATGTCTTGGCACATTGTTTGTGTATGGGATTGTGGGATGATCAACATGCTCCGATAGGAGTCATTCAAATGGGACGAAATTGATATGCCACTAGGCATGGAATTGTATGGAGACAATTCTATTCCATTGATGTATTTATAACAAGAGCCACCAAGGATCAACTAATAATGACATCCCCATTAGCATGTGAGGATTGATGCCACTCAAGTTTACCCATGATCAATGAGGGGACATATGAGCATCTAAGAGCATCATGTGTTAAATTAATATATAAAAAATTAGAGACATAAAGAGGGGAATTCACGAGATTACCCTTGGATATCCATATGGACTCTTGATCATTCCTTTGGGGATTCACATTCCTATCACTCTCTAGTACTATTTAATGTCATAGAGGATTTGGTTGTCATGAGAAGTAGGATGCAGGAGGCTAACCTAAGACAGTTGGATGAGACACAAAGCATCATGGACATGAGAGAGGCTTTCCAATTGAGGCATATGGTTGGTGAGCGAGTTGGAAGGTGCAAGCTTAGGGATGGTACAGTCTACTGCAGAGATAACACATATTTTCCCTCTAAGTACACACTTGGGGACATGATCATGAGGAAGCTACATGACATACATTTGGCAGGACATTCTAAGGTATTGTATGAGCATGAGGCACAACATATGGTATACATATTTTACAAGAGAGAATACAGGCTCTAGGAAGTATTTGGGTGCATCATTAGGAGATGGAATAACATAGTTCGTTGTGTAATATGGTAGGGATAGGGTGGTTTAGCATGCACTATGTTGATTCTCGATTGCAATCACGTTTTTCATGTATTTCTCATTTTTCATGTAGAAGGAAGTGTACAACTTGGGTACTCCTTGGATGAGGAATCAAATATTGCATCCAATGAGTGTTTTCGCTCGAAATTTGAGTAAACCTATAGAGAGATAAGTTGAAAATACGAGTTGAAAAAATAGTTTTTTCTTTTTTCCCTCTAAAATTTGATGATGTAATCTAATAATATTTTATTATTTCCACTATTATTTTATGATTTCCTTAGGAGGCCCATTTTAGACCTCAAAATTCCCCTAATGATGGTATGACCAATCACAACATGGACATGAAGAGGAAATATTAGTGGAGCAGCAAGGGGAGGCTGACTCTCTTGATTGGATGGATACTTTGAGGAGCTTAAGAGCCTATATAAGAAGTTGAAAAGATGATAATGAAAGGCTTATTAAGGCATAAGAGAAGAATTAAAATTTTCATCCAAAGAGTACTCTCGCTTGAAATTTGAGTAAAAACTTAGGGAGATAAGTTGAAAATACAAGTTGAAAAAGTAGTTTTATTATTTTATTAATTTTTAATCTTTTTACTTTTTTACTCCAAAAATGGTGAATCATCCCTCATGGTTCCTATCATCATCTTGAATCCTATTGACTCTTATAAATTTTATTTTGGTTGTACATTTTTCTTACAAGGCCCATTTTAGACCTCAAAAGTCCCCTAATGACTGCACCATTTTACTGTTCTTTCCTTGTGCTATTGTTTCTAGACTGTACCACCTTTTACTATTCATGCGGTACTTAAACTTAATTTATTTGATCCTTAGTGTGTTTTATGTGTTTTCATACACACACATAATTGTTATACTTTAACAGAATTCAGCTACATAACAACCACCATCACCTTGGCTTACTGATGGAAATGTGTTGTTGCAAAGCTAGCTGCAACATTACACCTCAATTAGTGCATTAGAATTAGTAAATCATATAAATAATCAATACTATGCCACATACAAATATCACAATAAAATATACCAAGAAGCACACATAATCAATACACAAACAACCAAATTTCTAATGCTTGACACGAGGCTTTAAGGCCTCACTGGATCTCCCAAAATCAAGTGTCGAATCCTTCACTTGTTAGTTCTATGATGATTCCCTTCCAATACAAGCGTTGAACCTGGAAGTTTCGATACCACTCTGTAACGTACCCCCCACTACCCCAACCCTAACTAAGGTCAAAAGGAGGCAGTTACTATGCTGACCCGATCTCCATGGTCCAACTATGGAAATGGAGTCCATTTTTTTGCTTTCTTTTACTCTTGATAAACTCAAAAAAAATAATACCATTGAATTCATCTTGTCAAGATGATTATGATAGTCTAAAATTTTCTTTGAATCGATTCTCGTGTTAAATTTCCATGGAACCCTGAAACTACTTAGATGAATAACTGAAAATTGAAAACTAGTTTACTTTCACTAAGATACAAATTATTTTAATGATTCATAAGTAGCGGAATAAAAAACACAGAGATAAAAAAACATCACCCAAATTGACATACTTTTTTTCTCAAGAAATCTAACAGGGAAAATCTGCTTTCTCGATGTGGTATTTTATTGATTGTCTTGGAGCAATTGAATATATTACAAAGAAACCTATCTCTCTTGAGAAATTGTTCTGCTTTCTCAAAAATATTAGCTAATATGGTTGATCTAGGTTGGACTTCGTCACTGCTTGATCTCGACTCTCTAGATCGCAACCAATCATATACTGCCTCCTTGACTTGCTCTGAAAACCTTGCTTCCTTGCTCAATTATGGTCTTGCTTCCTTGTGCACTTGGTAGTACTAAATCCTTGCGCACTTCTCTTATTTCCTTGCTCACTTCAGGTCCTATTTTCTAGTGCACTTGTTCCATATTTCTTAGCTAACTTTTTACCTCCTATTCTTTAGGACACAAATCCTATTCACTACACATAATCACCTCCTAAATCCTTGCACACTTATTCCTCTTGTTTCTCAGGAAACAATTCCTATGCTCTCCATAATCAAGGCACCTCTCACAAACTTGTGAGTTGTCTTTTCATACAAACCTCGTGCACCAAAATTGTGATTTCCTATGCCTTTGTCCTCCTCTTTAAATACCTAATTCAAGCATGTAAGGAGACCCAATTCAAATCTAGAACTCAAGTTCTAATTGACAAGTTAATTGTGAATGACACTCTTTCTCTCTCCAATCAAAATTGGAGTTGTTAACGCATCCTTCCTTCAATCAAGATTGAAGACTAAATCACTCTAACTAGGCTTGTAATTGCCACCTCATTCTGTAGTCAAACTGATTAAGACTTCACTTAACTGAAGATCCAACTCTCTGCATGCTAACTTAATGATTATTCTAGTAAACTGGAAATAACTCATATTAACTAAAGTCTAACTCATGACCCCACGCTCATATTGAAAGAAGGATAGTTTGAGGTATTCACTGGCTAAGGAAAAAGCTAGAATACCTCATCCACCTAAATCTATCTTCAACATCACCATGTTATCCAATGTTGTAGTGTCTCCCTCTGAAATAGAAGAATTCTTTGCTTCCTGTTGAGGAATCTGATTTGAAGACATGTTCTTTCCAACCATGCTCCTATGACATGATTTTATCACCGCATTCTTAAGTTCCTTGTATCCCATGTATCTTTGTGGTTGCTTACTTCGCCTGAGTGTGGTATTGGGAGGTCTAATTCTCTCCCAATCTCCCCTAAACAACTTGTATTCACACTTGGCTTGAACTCTCCCTTTGCTGGGAGTCACTAACTGAGTGTTTATCTCCACTCGCCTTGGTCTCTACTCCTCATCATCTTGATGCCCAATGCACTTGCCAACTATCCATGACTCAAAATATGATACTAGATTAAGCTCCTTCTGGGATCTCTAGCCTACTCTCACTCTAAGGACTCCCTTAGAGCTCAACTCTCCTCAACCCTCAAGCCTTTATTTTGTGCACTTCCTTCCTTGCTTCTCAAGGCTATTCCTATCTCAACTGGTAGCAAGTACATATTCTTCTTCCTCACACCTATCTAATTCTTACATCCAAAAGCTAAGTGCTCGAGGTAAGCCTTACCTCTACTGAATATGACATCGTAATCCTTATCCTCTAGGGTAGCAATAGAAACAAAATAATTATCTAGTCTTGGAACAGAGATGGAATTTCTGAGATGGAGAGATCTACCTGAATCCCTCTCAAATATGACAATACTAATTCCCCTGGTTGCTTACTTGCCATCATCTCCTAGCTCAATATGAAAATGCATGTCCTTCTCCTCCAAGTGGTTGAAATACTCCTTGTTCCTGGTCATGTGGAAGGATACTCTTGAATCAATATACCATACATTGTTGTTTGCTGAGCTTGTCATGCAAGTTATCTATAAGAAATATTTCTTGAACTGAGAGGTAAATTCATATAGCTCAACTGATGCAACCATATGATCCTTATTGAACTCCTTCTTCCAATTAGGAAACTTAGTGGCATAGTGCCAATATTCAGGCAATGGAAGCACTTGATCTTTCTCAAATACTTTTTTATTTTTATCGCCTTTCTAACTCAGCCCAACCTCTCCTTGGCCTTTCTTGCCCTTGGATTTTCTACGTTTTCCTATTAGGGAAAAGTTTTCCTTGGCATCTGTTGGAGCTGATCTCCTAGCTCTCATCCCTCTCTCGATTTCTTCTTGGGCGTGATCACTCTATAGCCTCTCCCATCTTGGTAGATTTTCTCTTCCATTGAATACATCCTAGAAATTTTCCTATGGAATGAAGTCCCAATAGCACAAGACTCACAAGGTATTTATCTGCTACTGTCTTTCCCACTCTAACTAGCTCATCCCGAACCTGGGTGAAATTGGAAAGATACTCGATGATGGTTTCTTATTTTCTCATACATATTTTTCTTATCTTTTCCTTGAGAGAAAGATTCTTGGCATCACTAGAACCTTGATACAGATCTAATATGGATTTAAACATCTCATATGTTGTCTTCTTCTCATGGAGATGAGGGATACTATGATCTCTAACTCCCTCAAGAATTATCCTCCTCGCGTTGGTATCATTGGCGGTTTTTTTTTGTGTAAGGATAATTCTATTAATAAAAACAAAAATATAATTACAAAGAGGCCCCGCCTCAACTGTTGTCACTGAAGTTCATCAAGAGTGTCTAAACTGCCCCAGATTTGGGGAAACCAGTTTAACATGGAAAAAACCATACATATATCCCGAGATCGTCACCAAAGGAAAACCATACATATGACTTGGACCCATTATTTAAGGCAAAAACTAGTAGAAGTTTCGATACAGCACCACCTGATGCGGCTGAAAATATGACAAATCCGCTTATCGTTCAAACAAACGACAAAAACAACAAGTGACTGGACCAAACCCGTCAGCAGCAGAAGTATGAGTTGGCGCATGGGTGGCAACGGATGCCATGTGGCTTCATTTGTTATCATCCTGGTCAGGTGTCTCGTCGACAATGAGGCAAGTGTACCGGTCCCAGTCTTCATCTGTTGAGAATGCAACAAGATGATGGAGCTTCGTGGAAAGAAGTTGCCATCACTAAGTGGGCCCGCTGGCTATTTTTGGCGCAAAGTCTATTTTTAGACATATGGATCATGATCTATGAGTTGCAGGATGCTATTTGTGGATGATTGGTCAAGTTGGTAAAAATAGATGGACCTCTATTTTTAGGCATATGGGCGGAGTCTATTTTTAGACTACCAGGCTAAAAATAGAACAGACGAATATTATTAGCTCTAATAATATTTGGACTATAAACATTATCTTATTCTCTTGGAGCACTTCAGTTTGAGCTACCAATGTGGCACATGTAACTGCCAGAAGGAAATACGTGGTTCCTATGGGTTAACTTGAGCTATTACATGGAGGACTTCAGTTAGGACTTCAATGATTGAGTTCTGTGGATTTGGATCAGGAGTTGATGGAGTTGTTTCAGTTTGACTTAGTTGAACTAGTTGTAGTTAGTCTAACTGGCAAATAGACTAATGTTGAGTGGTGTGAATTAGTTATAAATTAATTCACTAATTATTAACTCATAAAGCAACTGAAGAATACATCAGTTAACTCAGTGCATGGATAGTTCAATGGAGACAAGTGTTAGAGGTGAGTGAAAGGGCAAGACAGCTGTCAGTTGTGCATGTGATTTGCACAATCAATGGGATTGAGTTACCAATGAGGATTGCGTAGTGTCACACAAGGGAAATACGAGTTTGGAGATTCATTCTCATTGTATTCTCTATGCAGGATTGCACAGTGGAGGCAGGCAAGCAGCGGAGGAGATTTGAACCAGTGATTGATTCAGATCTGAGCTAGTTTGTGTGTAATAGGTGGAGATAGTGCTGAGTACTTGCGAGGAGTATTGTACTATGTATTGTTACATGATCTCAATCAATATAATATATAGATAGTTGTGAGGTTTTTAGTTTTATGCTTTCCCCAGGTACATACTGTGTTGATATGTGTGATTGATGCTTCAATGTGTGCATGTGTGTGTTTCTGAAAACTGCTAAATTGATGATCAACATAGAGGAGGTTATGTATTATGCATGATTTCACAAATAGTGTATAATCAGGATAATCTCTGTGAATAAGTGTCATATTATTCAGGAAATTTCTACATCATCCTCCTCCGCCACGTCACCTTTTGCTACGCCACTTGGAGGCTCCCTTGCATGTTGGGTGCAGCTCGAACTGCCAACTAATTCCATCGTAATTGAAGCTCCGACTGAGCTGCCACCAGTTTGCTGAATTTCGCCAGAGTGAACTCCTTCATCCTGCAGATGGCCATGCCTAACTCCCCTGTTATCATCCTTTAGGCGATTCTCAGAACCACGACCAACTCCCTGATTTCTCTCCTCCTGTAAAGGCGCTTTAGAATTTCTCACCTGAGCACTGTTCTGCTCATGTCTTCAGAGAAAACAATGGTCACATTGGCAGTTATGATGGGCCTGTTCAGGTTACTCTGGAACCTGAACTGGGTCGAGTGAGGGATAGAACGGGGATGCAAAGGAGAAATTGCAGTGTGGAGTCGGAAATCACTGTGCGCAGCCATTGAGGCCTGCCCTTGCCCCCGTCCACTGCGCGTATGAGGATAGTGTCTATGACTCAAAATGGGAGGAGGCAAATTCTCATGGGGATGAGGGGGTGAGTTAAGAACAGAGCTCTGTGCTGCTTGTGGGAGAGCGCTGCCATCGTGGGTTCCTCCTCTGTGGCTCCTCATGCGGTGATGGACCATATCAGTGTGGTTAGAGTGCAATTCAACTGGACAAGAGGCCGGGAAGGAGAACAAGTTGTGGACAGAGGGCTCTTGAGCAGGGTTCAAAGGGCAATGCCTGGAGTGGGAGTAATGGTGTCCATTTCCAAGGTCAATACAACAAAGAAGCCAACATCGGCTCTTGGTGGTAGTTTTGCTGCAGGAATTTCCAGCCTCAGGCAGACAGATGCTGAGGGAAGGAGGATAAACAGAGGGGTCGAGAGGCTCCATATTATTTCCAACTGCATCTGGATCTTGACTTGAGTGGCCATTTAATGCTGCATGCAAGCTGGCCTACGCTCGTCTCAGGTGGGCTTGGAATGGAGCGCTACCCACCGTTTAACAGGTCCGAACGCCGGCGGTCCATTGGGTCTTCCATTAATGATCTTGGAGTTCACCTGCATCCGGGTGCGCTTCTTCCTCCTGTGCCATTTCACTCTTCACCATTTTCTTATATTCCAGTATCTGGTGTTTAGTGGCTATTGTAGAGAGTGAACCTGTATGGAGATCCATTCCACTTTCCCTTCCTATATTTGCCAATAGGTCAGCCACCTTATTTCCCTCCTGGCGTATGTGCTTGAAATTGATTGCTCTGTGGGAGGAGAGCCAGATTTTGATAAGTTCTAGCCAACTCGCCATTCTCCAGCTGTTGCTCACTTTACTTGAGGAAGTTCCTTGCAAGATTTTGTTGACCATATTTATAAGTATCTGCGAGTCTCCCTCTATAACAAGCGGGAATAGACCATGTTTTTGGGCTAAAATGAGTCCCTGCCATAATCCTTCTAATTCTGCCGAGTTGTTAGTATCCTAGCCATTTGAGCCTAAGTAGGCTAGAAGAGAAGTTCCCTTATGATCTCTGAATATTCCTCCAAATCCGGCCTTTCTTGGATTCCCTTTCGAGGCTCCATCAAAGTTTAGCTAGAACATGTGACGGGGAGGAGGAAGCCACTTATCTAGTGTCCTGCTTTTTTCTTGAGTTTTTCCTTTGATTATAATCTCTTGATTCCACTGGAAATTCCAATTTGCCCATATGTTTTGTTCCTGAGGGAGAGAGGGAAAGTCCTCCTTGATCCATGTTTGAAGAAGTAAAGTTTCCTTGATATTTTGACTCACTGTGTTCCAAAGAGATTCCAAGGGCGTAGATTGGTCCTTGAAGATTCGCCAATTTCTCTCCTTCCAAGTTGTCCACATGAGAAAATCTGGTATAAGCTTCCATAAGGAGTTTAAAAGCTTGCTTTTGAATGGGTTCCTTGCCCAGTTGCGAACAGTGGAAACAATATCTCCTTGTGTCCGTCCATCCTTTTGGCATCTAAAGGTGACCTTTTCCCAAAGCTTGTGTGCTAAAGGACAAGAGTTCATAAGATGCTGAGTGGTTTCCTCTTCTTGCTTACAGTTGGGACAAATGGAGGGGTCGTGGAAGCTTCTCTTCTGGAGATTGTCCCATGTAAGGATTTTGTTATGACATAAAAGCCATAGAAAGGTAGAGACTTTCGACCAAATATTGGGGTCCCATATTTTATTCCAGAGAGGATCTTTGATAGTGTGTTCCTTCATAATGATGTGATAGGCCTCCCTAGTAGTGAAGGTTCCTTTTTCCTCATAGCCCCATCTAAGAATATCCTTTTCATCTGAATATTGTATTCTTCTCTTTGTTAATTCAGTACCAAGAATTTTTTGAGCTGGTTCTGTTCCATGTCTTAATATGTGGTCCGTGCTATGCCATTGCCTGTGCCCTTGCATTGTGGAAGGACGCCAGAAGTGCTTGACTGTGTCAGATGTTTGCAATTCCTGTTTTGGGATTTGATGAGGTAAGATTAAGCCCTTTAGTTTGCGTTGATGCTGCCAGGAATCATCCCAGAACCTTGTTGTATTACCATCCTTAACTTCCCAGAAACTATGCTGCTGAATTAAGAGCTTGTGTTGCTTGGCCACATTCCAGATTATAGAACCTGGGTTGACTTCTGAAATTCGGATTAATTCTTCTATAGGATGACTGTTGGCATACTTTGCAGTCCAAAGGGTTGCCCATGGGGTGAACGACAGAGTAAGCCATTTCCACCAAATGCGAGCGCCCATAACCATGTTGCTGTGATAAGGATCACGCAGACCCATTGCACCTGCAAGATTTTGTAGGAAAACTGTGTCCCATTTGGCCAGAGCCCATTTGCATTTTTGTTCTGAGTTACCCCACAGGAAGGATCTGTGTATACGTCTGATATCTTTGAGAACCCATTTGGGTGCAGCCAGAATCGAGAAGAGATACAACGGCATGGATTGGAGAACCACCTTGATTATGATGAGACGACTAGCCATGTTGAGTGTCCTATGAGTCCAGGAGGATAGGCGTGCCTCCAGTTTTTCTAAGAGCATCCTCCAAGAGGAGTGTTTCAGAGCTGAGTCGGTCATAGGAGCACCGGGATATTTGGAAGGGAGAGCAGTAATTGTGAAACCAAGAATTCGAGCTATAGAAGCTTGGGTAACAACAGGGGTGTGAAAAAATAATATTTGAGATTTGGCTTTGTTTATTTTCGCTCCAGAGGCATCTGAAAAGTTTGACAATAAAGAATTGAATTGTCGAGCTTCCTAGACTGAAGGGTGACCGAAAAGCATATTGTCGTCCACAAATTGCTGGTGGGTAAAGGTAGGAGTGTTAGGAAATGACAGGCCTCTGAGATTCTGGGATAACAGAGCATCTTTAATACTTCGGCCAAGACCTTCCACCATTAACACAAAGAGAAAAGGGGAGAGAGGGTCTCCCTGTCTGATTCCTCAGGATGGCTGGAATGGAGAGGAGGGGATTCCATTGATCAAAATTGAGAAGAAAGAGGAAGAGATGAGACTCTTGACCTAGCGTATCCAGGTGAGAGAGAAACCAAAGGCAATTAGGGTCTTTTGAATATACATCTAGCTTAAGCTATCAAAGGCTTTTGAGAGGTTGATTTTAAGGAGCATACCTGATCTTTTGGAGTGCTTCAACGAGTGGATGATTTTGTGAGTTAGGATTATGCCATCTGTATTCTGCCTGCGTTCTACATATCCTGACTGCTTCGGCGAAATGAGAAGGGGTAGCAACAATTTGAGTCTTGAAGCTACGATTTTGGAAACAATCTTGTAGATGACGTTGCACAGGACAATGGGCCGATATTTGTCAGGGGTGCTAGATTGAGCTTCCTTAGGGATAAGGGCTATGAATGTGGCATTCATAGCCATAAGCATCCACCTCAAAGTTCTTGATTCCTCAACAACCTGCCAAACTTCCATTTTAATTAGCTCCCAAAAATTATGGAAAAAATTGGAAGCAAACCCATCAGGGCTAGGCGCATTCCCCTCTTTCAGTTGATGAACTGCATTTTCCACTTCCTGTAAGTCGACCGGCCTGAGTAAGAGTTGGTTGTGCTCCTCTGTGATGACTTTGGGGATGTTCTTTGTGATTTTTTCTATAGCTTGCGTTCTGTCAACTTGTGGTTCTTGATGAGCTTGCTTGAAGTAGTTGAGAAGTTCGAGTTTGATTTCTTCATGTTTTTCCACTTTTACCCCCTGCTCATTTTGGATGTGAGTGATATTGTTATTCATTCTGCGTTGAATAGTGGTTCGGTGAAAAATTTTTGTATTTTTTTCTCCTTCCTTTAGCCACCTGATTCTCGATTTTTTCCTCCATAACGTTTCTTCTTACTTGGCCCTCTCTGAAATCTGAGATTCAAGAGACTTTTCCTGTTCTGAAAGTTCCTCTAATCTGCTTTGTGTGATGATCCCTTGCTGCAACTATTTCATATCTTGATCGAGGGCGATTTGAGCCTAGAAAATGTTACCAAATGAAGAACAGTTCCATTGTTTTATTTTGCTCTTGAGGTGTTTAAGCTTTTGCTGAAATTGGAACATTATTGTACCATTTGGTGGAGAGAAGTTAGTCCATTATGAATTTATTAGGTTGACGAAATCTGGATGTGTCATCTAAAAAGCCTCGAAACGAAAAGGCTTGCGGGTAGCATTGCCTGGTCGTGACCATTGAAGAGAAATTGGCCAATGGTCTGAACCTGAAAGTAGCAGAATTGAAGCTGAGAGGTCTCCTCCTAAATGGATTGTGTTGTCAGAGATTAAGAATCTGTCCAAGCGAGACTCAATTTGATGCAAACCTGCTCTTTTTTTATTCCAAGTATAAAGTCCATTGTTGAATGGCATGTCAATGAGCCAATTGCTTTGAATGCAATCTTTTAGATTATTACTTTCCTTGTCCAGTCTGTTCCTTCCTCCTCGCTTTTCTTCCATCTTGGTTATCATGTTGAAGTCGCCCCCAGTGATCTAGAGTGGATGAGACCTATCAACATTGATTGAGGAAAGGGTATTCAGAAGTTCTATCTTATACATAGCCTCCTGGGGAAAATATACATTGGTTAAGTGACCATGTATACTGGTCCCTATGATGCAGAAAGTAGCTTGAAGGAAATGCTTGTTTGCATGTATGTTGTTGAGCTCAATGGTACGTGCATCCCGGATGATTGCCAAGACGCCTGAGGCACCAGAGGCATCCACTGCTGCTGCTAGACTACCTGGCCAGACTTTTGCAGCAATTTGGTCCAGAGAGGTGGAGTTGCATTTAGTTTCTTGCAAAAAGAGAATTTGGGGCTTCTCTTGCTTTATCATATTTTTAATCAGTCTGCATTTCTCGGGGCCATCGAGCCCCCTGATGTTCCATGAGATTAGCTTCATGATGGAAGGTTGGAAAGAGAGTTGTAATACTTTGTGAGCTTGGAGTACCTTCCTAACTCCACTAGCATTTCCCCAATGCGGATGGTGCGTTGGAGATCCGTTTTCCTCCCTCTCTTTTTGTTATCTTTGGTGATGTTTTTCCCATCCCAAAGACCTCCAGTTTGAATACCTAGGGATTTTTGCCTTTGTGCCCTGGAGAGAATTACTTCCAGATTTTCCAGCTGTCTCTCTGGGATTTTGTCATAATTTTTTGTTTGCATGCCTGCTCTAGGCCAAGAATATCGAAATCCCCACTATCTATGCTTTCTGGTTCTTCTTCCATGTGCTGAGTATCACTTATTTCTTCTGTTGTTTCAGTTGCCCTTGTAGGATTGGGCTGCGTGTTGTCTACCTCCATTCCTTGAGAGTACCAAGCTGGGACTGTACGCGGAGCCATAGAGGAGAGATCTGTGGGTAATGAATCTTTTTGGATTTTCTTGGAATCAGAATATGCAGGTTGTTTGTCCATCAAGGATTCCTCCTCAGAGGGGTCGTGGATTTTAGGGTTGTGGACATCTTGTCGGGCTAGCGCTCTAAAACTATTACTCGTGGAGGGTTTTGATGAACTGGCTTGAGGCTTCTTAGGATTAGAAGCAGGTTTCTTGTGGTTTTTCTTCGATTGGAAACTTTAGTGAAGCCATTCAAATCAGGCTTATCAGAGGCAGAGGTATTCGAGGGTTTTTGATTTATAGGACAGTCCCAAAACAGGTGGCCCAGTGCATGGCATCTCCTGCATCTAAATGGCACATGTTCATAATCAATTAACTAAACCCATTCAACATCGTCATGAAAGATACTTACCGCATCCGGAAGTGCCTTGCTGAGATGCATTTAAATGCAGATTCAGGCATAGGAAGTGTATCTTCGAAGTTTTGTCTCCTTTGCTGTTTTGATAAATTCATCGAGGCCATTTCCAATGGTTTGTAAATACTCTTCGTCCTAGTATTCCATAGGGAGTGAATAGAGATGGATCCAGACTAGCGCCCAGCGGAGATCTTCTTTGTTCGGATTAAAGCGCTCAACCTAGCCCCTCAGATATAGGCCAACTTCATTGAAGAAATAGGGCCCTCCATCTAGTACTTTATTTCGGTCCTCTAAGCAGTTAAAGATGTCCATGAAGAACCATGTAGGTCCTAGCCCAGTGTTATGTGTCCTTTCAGCTTCCACTTAGCTGCTGTCCATCCATGCAACGCTTTCTCTGTTGGCCACAGTCCTATGAATTTGCCTATCAGTGCATGGTCTCTCATGTACTAGATATGAGCATTGATCCAATGACTTGGAAGCTCTATCCTTGGGCGTTCAGCAGCAACCGATTTACAGGTGGTCGAGGTGACTTGGGGATTCTCTCTGTCATTTGTCTTGGCATGTTGTGGATCTATCTCCTCTCTGTCTCCATTTTGTTCCGCTTGTCTAGTACCTTCCTCACTCCTCTGAGGTTGCATTGGGGGGAGGCGTAGCGTCCTCGCCCGGGGGGAGGATTCATGATGCTCGCGATGCCCCTTGTCGTATGTGGTTTTTCGTATTACTGGTGGTATGATAGTATTGCAGAGATATGTACAGGTTTGCCGTTGCAGGTTCTTCAGAAACCCTAAATCGCCATTCCCTTAGAGCTCCCCGCTGCCATTTTGGATTAAATGTTAGGCATATTGAGGTGGAGCTATTACCTACTTCACATACTCGAGCTCTCCATTATCTTCGAACACTATTGATATCCGCTCCTTCCATGAGTAGAAATTCGAGGCTCCCTCTAAACTGTGATTTGACCTTAGTCCTTGGAACACCATACTAATATCCAAAGAAATGCTCTGCTCTTCAAACTCTAGTGCAAGCCTTCTGCTTGATCTACACTATTCACTGAATGATCAATTTGGTGTTGGTATTTATATTGATCTCTACTCAGATACCATGTTACATTTCCATGAAACTCTACGACTACTTAGATGAATAACTGAAAACTGAAAACCAGTTTACTTTCACCAAGATACAAAGTCTCTTAACAATACATAAGTAATATAATAAATGTTGGAAATGCAAGGTGGCAACTATTAACATATTTTCCTTATTCCTTAATACTTTCTTGTGAATCTGTTGAGGCCTCGAAATTCATTGCACCAACATGGGGGAAAACCACCCAGTCCGAACCTTAAACAACTCCTTTTCTGTTTTGGGTACTGGATATAATGGGACCAATTTCCTAATGAGAGGCGATAAAATGGATAAGAAATGCGTATAATGGAATGGAAAAGATGGATTTGGAATGGTTTATGACTAAAAGATAAAACATATGAAAATAACCTACTTATTACCTGAGTTATTACTTAACAGTTTGATTGTGATCTAGAATAATTTTCCTTAGTAGATGAGTAAGAAATTAATCATTTACTTCAGAATTGAAAAAAGATTTAAATTAATTCTTTTAATTAAGAAATTAATTAAAAGAACTATGATAAGCTTATATCACAATCAAAATATTATTAACTATTTTTGATACATGCCATTAAAATATTGCAGCACTTAAACATATTCAGAAATGAATTTATGCTAATGTTGTTTTACATAAATGCATATAACACAAAACAGAGAGAAACTGCAAACAATAAAAGAAAACAAAATCATCTTATAATATTGATAAAAATACCTGTATCCAAAAACGCTTACTTTCAAAAAATTAGCAGTGTTGGCCTTTTCTCCTTTGCTCCAACACTTTAAGGTAATACATAAATGCAACAACTCTCAAGCTTTGTTGGAAAAATAAAAGAGGCCGCGATCCGATTTTTTTTTATTCAAACAAATACTCAAGAAGGAATGCAGAAGTGAGAATTCTTCCTTAGGATTTCTTTTTCAAATTCTGGACCTTTAATCGATCCATCATGTCTGCTTAAATAATAATACATTTTTTTTTTTTTTAAATAGCAAGTTTGTGCACAACACTGAAAAAATTAAATGAAGTTCTTTGAATCTCTGAAAAATAAAAAATAGTTTGCTATTTTTGGCTTATTATCCTTGACTTTCGATCACATTATCTTCGCTTTTTGCAGATTCTAAGGAACAAATCTGCCTTTTCCTCTGCGTAGCTATCTCCTCCTCATTGTTGAGCTCTGTGTATAGCTATAAGGATAAGCCATGAATAAGTAAATCGTGAATTAAGACTAGTATTTTTTAGATAAAATTAAATAAAAACAGGGAGGCCGTTTTGATTAAATCACAATCACCTTGCAACCGGGAAGTTATAACCGAAAAGGGGAGCGTTTTAATGTAATAATCAAAATCAAAATCAAAATCGCTTGAGAATTGGGGGCAGAACCCAGAATAATTGCAATTTCTTGGAGTGGGATTGAATTACAACCGCAATCGTATCTAAAACACGGAGTACTTTGATCAAAATCCAAATCGGGCCTTCTGAAATCATATCGCAATCATATCTAAAACATGGAGTACTCTGATCAAAATCCAAAACGAGCCTTTTGAAATCATATCACAATCGCTTTTAGACCGGGAGGGGATGAATTAACGTCATATCTTGAGTAGGGAGAATCCTTATCGAAATAAATGAAAATCTGAATCATATCAATGGAATTAATGAACAAAGGTGGAAATTGCGCGTGACCCTTAGATCTTGCGATTAAAATATCACAATCACAACAACAACACTGTTAGGTACCAACAGTCATGAAGGACTTGTGATTTGCAATCTGCAGGATGACATAAGGGATGATGTCATGGTGACATCACTATGACATGGCAGATCCATGTGGAAAGGTAACGTGGAGGTGACATCACTAGTTGACGCGGAATGCTGATGTGGATGGATGACGTGGATCTGACAATGTCAGATCACAATCACATTTGGTATGGGTTGGGAGGCATGACCTTTGGTAATTGCGAATGCGATATTAATTTAACTGTGTTTTATAATCACAATGGGTCTGGAAGGATGGGAGAAGAGTGCTAGCCTTTGGAACTTGTGATTGCATGGATGCGGGGATTTATGAACTGGAATGTATAATCTCATTAGGTACGCTGATCACAAATCTCGTTGAGAAGGAGCAGAGTGCTTAACCTTTGGCTTTTGCGATTGCGCGAACACGGGGAATTTATGAACTGGTGTGTATAACTCGTTGGGTTCGGTTGATCGCTATCGCTAAAGAAGGGGCCACGGGACTTGTTTCAATAGTCTTTGTGGATGCGATATTTTTTACGACGGATTTAAATCTGTGGTTGGGTTTGGGTGATCATATTCTCATTGCAATGAGCCATGGGGGAAAATGCCTATGTATGTTTCAGACATGATCTTTTATGTTTTTTAATTAATAGTGCTGTCAGGTTTGTTTCTTATTATAGTTATATTTTGTATAGGTCATGGGTTTTAACTTTTGGAAATGATTTCGATAACCAAGGTTTAATACTTGGGTTTTAATTAAAAATCCTAATTATTAAACTTTGGTTATGGGGTTTTATTAACTGTTTTTTGTGTTGATTTTTAAATAAAAAAGGGTCCCTATTTTAATATAATAAATTTCATATGAAATTGATAATATATTAAAATGTGGGTTGTTGAACAGTACAACAAAATCTTATTTATCTTCTTGAGTTTATTTATTAGATCTTTTTCATCAAACAAGTATCAAGATCAAAATAGTAAAGAAAATGGACACAAATACTAGGCTCCAAGCCTGGGAGAAACCCATGCAAGGGGAAAACACAGAAAAAATATTCTCTTCTTATAGAATCTACTTCAAATGAGACAAGAAAAACCCAAACCATAAACCACGTCCTTCTCGAAGCACCAAGTCATTCCTCCAAAGATACCTTCTAATTAGGTCAAAGTCAAACTAGATAAACCAGATACAAACCCTTCTAGAACAACACCAATCTCAGAATGTTGGCCCTCTTGCAACAAAATTTTTGAACCTGGAGTTACTACAGAAATTTTGTCCCTTGCAACTGCTCCAAAAACTCAAACGTGTGAGAGAAAATTCCCAAGAACTCATCCTCTTTCCTTCGTTAGGGTTTTCTCCTTGATTCCTTATGCTTCACTCTTATTTTTTTCTTATTTCTATTGCAGATCAAACTTGTTGATGATGTTTGTGAAATGAGGTCAAATAAGCCTCTATATATAACCTTTCCAAGAGGTCGAATAACCATTCTTTAGGCCGACTTGTCTCTGCCAGGGCCGAATTGTGCTAGGAGGTTTCCAGAACTTTTTAGACTAAAAAATAAATTCTTTTACAAGATACATTTTGCTCGGAAGGGTCTTATAATCAAGATGTTGACTCTCTTGACTCATGAAAATAAATCCTATGACCTACCAAACCCTAGAAGCATGGAGAAAATGCTTTTACCTAGAAGGCCATCAATAATGAGCATGAAACCCATGCTTTAAAATAATAACTTTTTATTTTTATTCTTTTTTTTGTTACATGAGATGCATATCGAAATAAGTAAAATAACAATTATGAAGGCCGAAACTAGTTATATTTCCAACACTCCCTCTTGACTAGGAAGGTATTCATAACTGTACAACTAGTACAACATCATTATCAAACTGAAGAGTTCTCATAAGAAGAGTTGGATTGATAATCCAATTGTAAGCATCAACATTATTACCAACATTGTCTTTGAGGCCTAACATGACAAGCTCAACTTCATTCAAGAGCATTATGTTGGGATACTTTACGCATGATAGCACACTACCTCTATAAGGCACATACCCCATCAAGATGTTCATAAGGTATGTCCTTTTAAGATTACTCTTATATTGGATTCCCAATCCTCAAAGTATATACGTCCTCTTCGACCACTCTTATCTTGGATATCTATCCCATCCTTAAAGAGTGTCTATACCTTTCCTTTCTTGGATGATTTGTCCTCAAGGAAACCACATATGCTTATCCAATCCTCCACCATTCTCTCTCCAAGGCCTTCACATATACTTACGACTGTTAGTCCTGGTCAATTGCTTGACACATGAAGAAGAGAATTTACATGTGATGTCCAAAATCACTTCCTCTCACCTAGAGAGAATATCCCTATTCCCTTTTGATCATGGAATAGATCATGGCTCCTATTAAAGGAGACTCTTTTATTCCCTCTCAAATCTATAGGATACTCCAAAATTTCTTTCTATTTGGGAAGTCAACACCACAAGCCTTATAAATTGTCTCCATAAGAGTATCAACTACATGTTCTCTACAGTTGCATGGCTCCCTCTTTCCTTCACATCTCATTACATCGATCTTGCTTCCTTCTAAGGTATCATGGAGCCATCTTCTTTCTTCAATCTTGGGACAAGATCTAGGCCATAAATCTTGCACATCACTTTCATATTGTTATCAACAATGAAGGCATGATATTGAGCCTTTCCAATATTTAGGTTGATCATAACTTCCTCATAAAAGAGATCTCCTTGTTATTATACAAAATTGACCTTTAGGCTATCTTCTCGCCCTGCTACCTTTCAATCACAAAATGGAAACATCTTGACTTCATAATTTCTGAGATCATATCTTCAATCCATATAGTTGAACTTGCCACAACTATCATCACATTTTCTTGCAATGTCTTTCCAGGGAGAAAAACAATATGTTAACCAAATAACCAATAAAAAAAGTATTAGACTTAACTCACCGTGATACCTTTCTCATCAAGGCATCAACACCCTCACGGTCCTTCTCCACATGAACCTTCCTTCATGCGTCAGAGTGCCCAAGGATAAAACTTGGTTACCAAGTTACAATTTTTCTTTTAGAGACTATACTAGATGTTGATCATTATTTTGTATAATCTAGAGAGTCTTGATCCATTATTCATTCTAGAGTAAGTCAAATTCATCTTTTTAACATCATATAACCATACCAAACATAATTTATGACCAACTTATTTTTACAAGATTCTGTCCATATGAATCCTACCCAAAAATGACTTCAAATATGCATTCCTATGCTCTCATACAATCATCTAGCTATATGTCCAACAATGAGCTGGTAACTTGACCAACTGCATCCCGTCATCCTTCAAGAGTATTTTTTCCATACTATATGGAATGTATACTAACCTAGTCATAATTGTTCTTCAAAGAGCCTTTCAAGATGATGGCTCTTGTAGGATCTTGATGATCCATCTTAGAAAAAATGACTACCTCTAACATAATGCTAGACAATGCATGGATGAACATTATGCAATATTGTCCCAATCTTCTCGATTAAAAAAAAAAAAACTAGATGATTCCTTCAAAGAAACTCAAGTAAACTCTAAATATGCTACTATCACATGCTTCTATCTATGATGCTATGCATTTATAAAACCAATATTCTCTAAGAGCAAACAATAATGCAATCTATTCTAAAGGAAATACAGAATTACTAAAGAACTTGATAGGGAGTATGCCTTCTTCAATAGTAAATATCCTTGAAATATTGTTTCTTTGCCTTCTTCTCAGGTTCTCCCATCTCTTCATTTATGTGAGCTTCACTTCTTTCCTTCTTTTGTTGTTTAATTTGTTTGGACAACCCCTCTTAAAATTTCCAAATTCATTACGTACAAAGAATTGAACCTTGGACATGTCTTGCTTCTTCTTGGACTTCCCAAACTTTCCCTTCTTTAGCTTCTTGGTTCTCACTATGAGGGATTGAGACTGCTCATTTGGTTTGAGATCATCCTTTGCCTTGATATTAGCCTCTTCTAGGATGCATTGATCCCACAACTCATCAAAAGGAGTTGAATCTTTCTTAGAGTGGATGTTTGTTGCAAAATTGCTCCATTCTAGTGGCAAAGCATTAGTACACATATGGTCATTTTAAAATATGAATTATCTCCTCAAGCCCCTGCAACTGACCTCTTATTTGAGAAATATTCATAGGAAAGGAGGTCATGTCCTCATCCTTTGATTTCTTCATTTTATATAGCTTATTCCTTAAAGACATCTTATATCTTGATGTACTTATAGAGTACAAATTCACTAGATTTTCATACACAGCCTTTGAAATCTTTAAGTTAGAAACAAAGGGAACTAGATGATCCTTAATGGATTCAACAATGATCCTTTGTGATCTTACTTCCCCTTTCTTGTATTTAGCTAGTTCTTTAGTTCTGTCTTTGCTAGGTTCAATAACTTCACTGAGGACATGTTCCATTACTTCATGTTCTATATGTGCCAAGTCAATCCTTTTCTTTCATGCTAGGGAATTTGCTGATCCAATGAGCTTATTCCTTTCTTTGTAGAAATAACCCATAAGACATTTAGATTCAAACATAGAATAATAATATGATACTTACTTTTCAACCAATAATATTCCATTTTATGATGATGTCTCCACTATCTTGAGGCTTTCAAGATCTTCAATGAGACTTCATTATTGTCTTATAAAGATGTCTTCCAAGTAGGTTAGACTCGCATCATCTAGCTACTAGCTACACCTTCGTTCCTTTGAGTTTCAACCCTGCAACTTTGATCTGCACCTTTGATCTTGCATTTGTTGTATAAACCCTAGATCTGGTCCAAGATGATCCTTTAAAAGTTCCTCCTTTGAGACAGATCCTTCCAAGGTCAATGGGGTTAAAATAAAATATATACTCTTCTGACAACTTGATACTGCAACTTGATCTCCTGTAGCTCAAGCTTGTAATTTTGGCCTCTCTTGAGGCTTGTTGAAACCCTGATTCTTTAAGAAAACCTTCCTTTGTGTCCACAAGATGATTTTTCCAGTTGCCTTCTTGTTCACCTTAACTCTAATACCATGTTGGAAAATGCAATGCGACATTTATTAATTCATATTTTCCTTTTCCCTTAATACTTGGTTGTGAATCTTAGTTATCTTATTTATATTCTTGAGTTTCTTTATTAGATATTTTTTATTAAACAAGTATCAAGATCAAAACAACAAAGGCAATGAACACAAATATTAGGCTCAAAGCTAGGGAAAAACCCCTCCAAGGGGAAAACCCAAAAAAACTCTTCTCTTCTTATAGAATCTGCTTCAAATGAGACAACAAAGACCCAAACCGTAGATCAAGTCCTTCTCTAAGCACCACTTCATCCCTCCCAAGAGATCTTCCAATTAGGTATAAGTTAAACTAAATAAACTAGAGACAAACCCTTACAAAACTTTGCCAATCTCAGAATTTCAACCCTCCTACAACAAAATTTCAGACTTGCACTTACTGCAAAAATTTCGGCCCCTGTAATTTCTCAATAAACGCACATGTGTGAGAGAAAATGCCCAATAACTCACCCTCTTTCCTTCACTAGGGTTTTATCAGTGATTCCTTGTGATTCACTCTTATTTTTTTCTTCTTTCTATTGCAGTTCAAACTTGTTGATGATGTGTGTCAAATGAGATTGAATATGTCTCTATATATACCCTTTCCAAGAGGTTGAATAACCCCTCTCTAGGCCAACTTGTCTCTGCCAAAGCCAAATTGTGCTAGGAGGCTTCCAAGACTTTCTAGTCTAAAAAATAAATTCTTTTACAATATACATTTTTCCCAGAAGGGTCTTATAAGAAAGAAGCTGACTCTCTTGACCCACGACAATGAATCTTATGACCTAAAAAACCGTAGAAGCATGAAGAACATGATTTTACCTAGAAGACCATCAATAATGAGCATGAAACTTATGCTTTAAAATAATAAATTAGTACTTTTCTTTTTTTGTATGTTACATAAGATACATATTGAAATGAGTAAAATAACAATTATGAAGACCCAAACTAGTTACATTTCCAACAATAAAAACACAAAGAAAAAAACACATCACACAAATTGACACACTTGTTTTTCTTAGGAAACCCAATAGGGAAAACCTACTTCCTTGATGTGGTATTTTATTCATTTTCTTGGAGCAATTGAATCTATTACAAAGAAACTTATCTCTCTTGAGATAACATTATGCTTCTCTAAAAAATATTAGCTAATATGGTTGATCTTGACCCTCTAGCTCGCAACCAATCCTTTGGTGCCTCATTACTTGCTCTAGAAACCCTGCTTCCTTGCTCAATTCAACTGCTCCTTCCTTGTGCACTTGGAAACCATAAATACTCGTGCACTTCTCCTATTTCCTTGCACACTTTAGGTACTATTTTATATTTCTTAATACACTTTCTACCTCCTATTATTTAGGACCCGACTCCTATTCACTATGCACAATAACCTCCTAAATGCTTGCACACTTACTCCTCTATTTCTTAAGAAACAATTCCTATGCTTTCCACAATCAAGGCTCCTCTCACAAAATCGTGAGTTTTCTTTTGACACAAACCTTCATCCTACTCTTTATAGAACCAATTCGAGCAGATAAGGAGACCTTGTTCAAATTTAGAATTCATGTTCTGATTGACGATTTAAATGACAGTGACACTCTTTCTCTCTTCGATCAACATTGGAGTTCTTAACTCATCCTCCCTTTAATCAAGACTGAAGACTAACTTGCTCTAACTAAACTTGTAACTGCCACCTTGTTTTGTTGTCAAACTGATGAAGACTTGACTTAACTGAAGCTCAAACTCTACGCATTCTAACTTGATGATTATTCTAGTAAATTGGAAATAACTCATCCAAACTGAAGTCTAACTCATGCGCTGACACTCATATTGATAGAAGGACTGTTGGGTCCCTATAATACTAGTGATTATCCCATTACTATGGTAGTTGTACCCCTTATTAATATTGTTGTGCCCCTATTGCCCCCATATTGTTATTACTGTGCCCCATAGAATCCCTCTATTGTTATTTTTGTGGCTTATATTATTATTATTAGGTCGGTTGGGTTATATTGTGACTCCTTAGACTCTTATATATAGAAAGGAGGTTTTTTCATTTGAATCATCCAAGAATTGTTCATTTGTGTAATGTAAAGGAGGTTGCCCCCTCTAAGAGGCTGAATTGTAAGGCGTTGATCTATCTTTTCTATCTTTTCTTGAGCTGGTTTCATAACAAAAGTTTATGATTGTTTGTTATTTAAAATGCATTCTTGAAGGGATAAATGGATTCAACACCCTGAAAAACACTTGGGGCACTCAAATTCTATAATTTAAATAATTTAAACTCGAGTTTTTAAAAATATATACTAGATTTTGGTTAAAATTAACAAGAAAAATGTTGTGAAAAAACTATTTTGTCTATAAATTAGACTACGCCAACTTTATTATTAAATTATATATAAATATTTATTACTCTCTTCTCTCTCTCTCGATATATATATAAATATATTATATATAATATTAAACACATTAATTTAGTATAATATTTTCTTACTGGAAATTGTGAAGGGGTCCATCACCTCAATGAGTCAGGGGAAGATTTGTATTAGCGGCGTGGCATTATACTGCAATGCACGCCCATGTGGAACCTCACTAGACGAGCCATGCAATGTCTCTATGGTGGGGGGAGGAGGGGTATGGGCCCAAGGGGCCATTTGGACTTTCATAATCTGAGTGACCGTGGGCTAGGGGAGGTTGTTGATCCTCACCTCGCACAATCCCCTAGTTCTTTTGTACTATCTGCTCGTCTAGATGTCTTTGACAGCCATCTTAACCGAGTTACCCTTCTTTTGGAGCAACTTACGCATAATAGACATGAGGACTAAAATGTGGTTATATCAATGATGTTCAAAGCAAACAATGGAGAATGCATGATTAGTTGCCCACCTTCGTTAGGGGTCAAAGAAGAATTCTGGAGAAGTTGGAACACTTAGAGGGAAGGCTTGCACATATCGAAAAGAATGTTCACTGAAATTTTCAACCTCGTTCTTCTCCTAGAACCACACTAGAAAACTCTGCTCTAATCACATCTTCCAAACCCTAATGGTTATTAGTTATTTGTTAGTTATATATGTTTTATGTTTTCACTTGCCATATTATTTTTTCTTTCTATTATTGTATTAGAATCTTATCATATGTTTTGGTGTTTTTAAAACCAATAAATCAAAAAATCCAATAAGAATAAAGCAAAAAAAAGTTTAAATAAAATTGTTTTCAACGATATGAATTTCCTTTAAATTAATATACACTTTTAAACTATATATATTCTTATTCTTACCCATCATTTAATAATAAATGATTAATTATAAAAAAATAACTTCGCGATGCCAAAGACTTTTCAACTTCACTCGCGAACAACCATTGCCCTTCCCTATTTTTTAGTATTTTCCATTGCGCTTTTTGTCCAATCACAATTTAAAAATCGGCTTAAGACTTCTCAACTTCCATGGCCAATGTTATATTGTTTCTGCGCGCCATGACAGCGGAGGCTTCTTTCGGGATAATCCATTGGTTGTCATTCCGGGATATAGTTGGAAATTATTAATTCCTACTTGTCTATGGTTATAATTCTCCATTTGAGGAATTTGTTCCTACATTATAGGAATTTAGTTTCTCCTAGATTAGTGTGTGGTTGAGAGAATCTCTCAACCACACTAGTGTATGTCCAAGATAGAATTCCTATCTTGAGACTATTGATTGTATAAATATATGTGTAATTCACTCATTCATTAATTAATAGAAAATATATTAGTTGAGTTGTTTTTATCTTGGTATCGGAGCCTGTGAGGGCCTGGCCCCTCCTGGGCTTGGCCCCTCCTGTGCTGAGGGAAAATAAAGAGTTTATTATTTGTTGTCTGTCCATCAATTTTTTTTATGGACCCTGCGAGCTTGTGATTTGATGGAGCTCGGCGGTGTTGAATGAGCTCGATGGCGCTGGATGCTGGGCATTGCAGGGATGCCAGCGCTTTTGCAATTTTCAAGATTCACATCGTCAAGGACCACGACATGAAGGAGAGGATATGCCTCGAGGTCGAGAGGCTCAGCGTGAATGTTGTCATCATGGGGAGCAGAGGTTTCGGGGCCTCCAAGAGGAATTGCAAGAGCAGGCTCGGGAGTGTCAGCGATTACTGCGTTCGCCATTGGGTTTGCCCCGTTGTTGTTGTCAGGTTTCTAGAGGAGACAGAGGTCGCCCCTTCCCCTGATCAGATCGCCGTTCTTCATGAAGTGCCCGAAGAAGACGAGGGCGTTCCCGAGGATCAGGATCAATTATCAGATGATGCTGAAGAAGAAGAACAGGCAGATGATCTGCAAAAGGAGAAACAGAAGGATGGTGCTCAGGAGGAGAAACAGAAAGAAAGGAGAAATCGAGACAGAGCTCGCTCATTTTCGAGAATGGAAACAAACTAAACGTGGGAGATTATAATGGCGGTTTGTTCTTCAGGAAGGCCCTGTGCGTGGTGGGCCGAGAGGTATCTCCAGGACTGTCTGTGGATTTAAGGATTATGTTTCTCTTGGCTTTGGGTTGATCAGCGTGGCTGCTGGGATTCTCTTTTATCAGGCCATACAACCCTTCAAACAATTGGAAGACGGTACCACTAAATATAGACAAAAGGTTTGTTTTTCTTTGAGGGGGCAGTGGGTTTTACAGCGTCCAACGGGGTGGCCAGATTTCAATCTCAATCAAACTCGTGTTACATTCAAATTAAGGAAAGACAGATTTCACTACATGGCAATTGCTGATAACAAGCAAAGGTTGATGCCATCTCTGGATGATCGGAAGCCAAACAAATGCAAAGTACTTGTATACCCTGAGCTGCGGAGAATACATCGAGAGTTTGTGTTCATCTTCTTGTTTCTAAGATATCTTTCTATTCTATTTACTACCTGAGCAATGGCGGTGCGGAGGACTGATCTTGATGGAGGTGAGATTTTTCCGATGACGATCTGCATGATTGGGGCGGGAGGCTTCATCGGTTCGCATCTGTGCGAGAAGATGATGCACGAGACGGATCTGGTGCGGTGAGCGTGGACTTTTTTTAGCGCAGCGTGAAGGCACTAGACCTCTGCAACGCCATCCGCGACGGGATAGAGCAGGTGCGCCTCTGGCAGAAGCATGTCGAGATTGTGCTCTGTGCCTTGGACAGGCGCCAGCGTTCTCTTGGCGAACCCCAATTTCGCCGTGCGAGGAAAGTCGATCTTTGTGTGAAGATCGTGGTCTGTGTAGTGTCCAATGAAGTCGAGATCGTGTGGACTGTAATTAAGCATGTGGGAATGTCATCCTTCTTTGTGTTTACCGTGCCTGCTTAGCGGAACTGTGTTGCATCTGGAGAGTTGAGAACTGTTACAGTAGAGACAAGATCTACATTGTGCGGTATTGAGGCTCAAGATGAAAAGAAGTCGTTAAGGAGTTGTCTTTGGAGAAGTGAATGCATCTACTGTGAAGGGTAGAAGCAGCTTCCAATCAGAGTTAAGGGTACCAGTGTGGCCTGACGCCGTGTTTGGTGCATGTTGTAGGGTGTCTACCTCTGTGTCCACATTGGAGATGGTGTGTGCTGACTATGTCTGCGGTGTATGGACCTGTTTGACTGAGGAGTTCGATGTGGCAGAGATTTGGAAAGTTAGCATGTAATCCTCCTCATTCCAAGAGAAGTTAGAAGTGAAGCTCTTTGGAATGTGCGTGCTGCCAAGGGCCATTCGATAAGGGAGGGTCCGCCTTCTTTTCGGCAGCAGTGAAGCTTGTTGGTGTGGTAGAACTCTGAGGAGAATTGAACCAATACCTATAGTAATCTGAAGCGAGATTATTTGTAACTAACTCCACAAGTGTATGGCGACTGTATGGCGACTGTAGCAGAACGAACGTTGCTTTTGACACCATTGTTCTTTATTTTTGTTATTTGCTTTTGGGCTATCAGAAACATTTTTCCTTGATCTGTTCTCCATGTCTGTCTTTCGAGCAGTAAGTTGAATAGGTATTTCTTGTCGGCTAGCACTACGCGCTTCCCACTTGAGGATGGCAAGATTAGTCTTGGTAGTGATGAGGAAAATCAAGAGCTCAGACTGGCGAGTTCTCGCTTGCAGCTTTTGTCGCCATTGGTAAATGAGACTGTTAATGCGCTTGGAGGGTCTCTGAAACTGGAGATTACAGATACCAATGTGGAGCTACTTGTGTGATCGTTGCCTATGTGGAGCCGATTGGATCTATGGACTACTAATGGTGATCGGGGTGCCTTCGCTTGGGATGCTGAGTCGTGGTGAATCCGCTTGCCTGTGTGGTCAAATCGTAGGTACAGTGTGAGGGTTGTTGGTGACGGATTGAATACACTGCAGAGGCATGACAGTGCAAGTTTTAAGAGCTGGAATGGTGTTCAATGTTGCACTTGGGCTTCAGAATTTATCAGATTGCAAAGATAGAGAAATTTGATGCTTTATTAATTTGAATTTTATTCTTTTAATGTCTTGGAATCATGGATAATATTATTGAGCCTTATTGAGCCTAGCTAACTCAATGTAGGTAAAGTTGTTTTGTTAGAATTCATGACTCTAATAAATGACAGGATAAGCATGGAGTTCCAAGAATTTATTTGACAAAGATGCCCAAGATATGAACGGTGAACAGAAAAGTCCCTTAGTGACTTGGGAATATCCCAACTAAAAAATTAAAAAATATATAATTATATAGTTTTTATCCCCACTGAACACTTCTATTGACTTAATTAACCAATGAACGTGGAATGGAAACGTGGCCCCTTCGACATATTGGACACTCCAACTTCAATGGCCCCACAGAAACGACACTACATTTGAGTCACAATAATGTGGATAAGTGAGTTTGACTTTTAAATTAATATTTTAAAATTGTGTTTAAATTTTATATTGATTATAAAAAATGATTTGATTATATAAAATATAATGTATTATAGTTAACTTTTATGGCCTAGTTTAATTTATAGATAAAATATATTTTTTTAACTTTCTTAAGCTTTAATGTACTTAAACATAAAAATTTTACCATGTAAATATATGTACCGAAAGGATAATACTAACCTAATCTCAATACATAAATATGATGGGTAATTATTTAGTCCTTAGTGATATAAAATCCATTGCTCCTTCCTATTTTTTTAATGTTAAAATATTGCAATGGTGGGTCTTTGTTTTATATGATTGTCATCATAACTCTAATTCAATGGACAATTTTACGATCCTATATATCATGGACAACTTCTCTTGCAGAAAGAAGACCTGCGTCGAGTTGAGTTTTGAAGGCCATAAATCATATGATCACGCACAAGCTTGGACCCTCTGTTCGACGAACGAGAAGCAAGAAGTGGTTACTTTGCGTACTCCATTATCCCATGGGGAAACTTAACTGGCTTTTAGTTGTTTTCCCACTTGAATTTGGTTTGAACAAATAGATAGAGGTGGACCAGTTTCAAGGGTCAGACCTTCCTCTATTCGACACACAATCTTGGACCCTTTGTTCGAAAAACGAGAAGCAAGCAACCATACTTTGGGTACTCCATTCTCCCATGGGGCACCTTAACTGGCTTTTAGTTACTTTCCCACTTGAATTTGGTTAGAACAGATAGATAGAGGTGGACCCATTTCAAAGCTCATACCTTACTCTATTCGACACACAAACTTGGACCCTCTATTTGATGAATGAGAAGCAAGCAATCGTTACTTTGAGTACTTCATTCTCCTATGGGGGCACCTAAACTGGCTTTTAGTTGTTTTCCCACTTGAATTTGGTTTGAAGAGATAGAGAGAAGTAAAACAAAGATGAAAGGAGGAAATAAAATTCTTAGTACTTCCAATTGTGAGTAGTGACTAGTTCGCTGCGGTAAGGAAAGAGGTTCATAAACTGAATCAATGGTGTATTTCTGATTCAGATTCTGGATTATGTAGAGTGTATCTTGGTTTTCTCTTATTTATAATATATATCAACCCTTTTGTTTTCTTTCCAATTTATGTTGTATTTTATTTCATTTCTCCTTTATCTTTAAGATGGATATTTATCTTAGATGAATATTTATCTTTTTTTTCACCAGGTTATCAGTGGTTAGTTTAAATGGGATATTTGCCATTTTTTCCACTCGGTTCTCAGTATTTTGTTATAACTTGCTAATTGATATTTTTTCCCAATAATTTCCCTGAGGTTAATTATAATTATTTCCTTTATTTCCTTTCTTATTAAAAGGTGTTGATTCCTTTTTAATTTCAATAGTCTAGATAACCAAATCCAATTCTTTGTAAACATTGTGGTGGTGCAAAATGTTGTCAGGTATTCTAGATTAATATAACTAGAGATTTTCCCAATACAAAAGGGCTCTTCCCAACTTGAGGTCTTCCTGCTCTAATGTTTCAAAGGGCCTTGCCCAACTCCCTACCTGATCTAATGTTTCAAAGGGAAGCCTTGTAAAATGGTCAAGAGTTTGCCACAACACCCTAGCTCACTTCTTGCTCGAATGTTTCAATGGGAAGCATTGTAAAATGGTCATGAGCTTGCCACAACACCCTAACTAACTAAATCTAGGTTTATGGAACCCCAACTTACTAGATCTAGCTTTGCAGAACCCCATCTTACCAGATCTAGGCTTCTTAGGGCTAAATGGTTGAGTCTGATAGATAGTGTAAAGGAGCTAACAGTGGGTCATTGTTGGAGAATTTTAAATGTTTGCAGAGCTTTCTGGAAAAGCCCAAGTGGAAACTTCTAACACACACATGCTACGCAAGGTAAGACATCCTTGTGGGTATGTTTAGTGATTTTATATTGGGAAACCCAAATGCATTTTATCATGTCTTGCAATTGAATTGAGAAGAACACGCTGTTATTTCTTTTGTTAGTGTTTGTTTTTGGACCATAGCTTAGGAAATAGTCAAGCTTTTAGCCCTATATGATGGATTCCTTCCTAATGAAAATTTTGTAGAAAACAGAGTCATGGCATTGAGGAAAAGTAGTAGTAGAAATATAGTGCAAAGGGAGAACCATATTTTAGCTCTCCCTACAGATTCAAACGGTTATATTGAAACTCTAAATAGACCCACAAGTTTGCAATGTGAGTATATTTGACTTGTCTTCCCCCATTGTATTTTTCTTCTACTTCGTGTACATCAACATCAGGGAAATACCTGCAGGGTTTATGATTCACAAAGAGGAAGGGAACCATAATCTTTTTGCAAAAAAATCTTCTATTGTGGAAGAGGCCTCTGGTATTACGAAGATCTTAGATCTTTCAAATCTTGAGTATTCACAAAGTTTTAATCAATGTTACTTTAATGTTGGATCATTAGTTTGGGATGAATCATATCCCCTTTCCCAGATCCCTTATTGCCCTTTTATTGATCTCGAGTTTCAATGCCAAGAGAACAAGAGGCTAGATAAATTTTACATGAAATGGCGGTGGCAAATTTTGGGTGCAATATTCTGAGTTCAATAGATCTCTGCCCTAATGTTAATAATAGTTTGGAGAAATAGACAAACTAAGTTTGATCTATAATTTCAATTAGTTTGGAGCTACATTTCAATCTATAGTAAGAACATGGGTGCCTAATAATAATGTAGTTGTATTTGAGCCCTGAGTTTTTCCAATCAAAATCAAAATTAATATTCATTCCAAGAATAATACGAAAGAGTTGCATGACAATATTGTATCCCTTGTGTTGTTCTATTCAAGAAGGATAAAATAGAGACCAATTCCAGTCTTATCTTATGTTGATGTTATGTGATTCAAGAAAGTTCAAACTGAGACCAATGGAATTCTTATATTGACATTATTTGTTCAATTTGACTGCTAGTCTTTTACCAATGTCTTTCTCTTTGATGTCATAATTTAAACAAATTTTCAAAATGAACACCATTAGAACAACGCTCTACTTTCACTTTTTTGAGGACTTAACCCTTGCGAGGTTGTAACTGAGTATTCAAACTCTGGTGGGGCTCTAACATCACTCCTCTTTCACTTTCTTGAGGACTCAAACCTTCTGGGCTATACCAATGCCTAACTTTCAATATTTTGAGTATTCAAACCCTGTTGGGGATGTTACATTGCTTTACTTTCTCTTTTTGAGGATTAAAGCCTTGTGGTGCTCTGACAATGCCTAGTTTTCACTTTTTAGAAGACTCAAAACCTGGAGAGGTTGAAATAATGCTTATTTTCAAGAACTTGTTCCTCTAAACCTTGTTGGTGTTAACAACAATTCTCATTTTCACTAACTCGGTTGGTCCCTCATGGTTAGTATATGACTAGTTCATTGGGATGTGAAAAATGTCATCCAATCTGTGAAGAGAACTATGTAATCTCGCTAACGAATTATGTGGATTTAATGAAAAATCTTTGCCTTTTATCATGACAATATTCAGACTACCTTGTTAGATTGACTAGGATGTGGGAACGTTTCTCAAAATTCCTCAAAGATTATGGCTCTTTCTCCATCAATCAATAATGAATCGAAAAATTATTCGATTAATTATCAGATGATCTCTCATATCACCCAATATTTTAAGAGAACTGCATAGTCTCCCAAAAGGCTTGTATAGTTCAGTGAAATTCAGTCTCTGAAGAAAATTGTGCAATCTCTGATAAGGCTTGTGTGGGTTTAGTGAAATCCAATCTATAAAAGAAATTGTGTAAGTTCCAAAATATTCTTGTGGGTTTAGTAAAATTTTGCGTTCAAGGTACACCACTAAGTTAAACTGACGATGATATAGTAGTGTTTATTAAAATTCCTAGTCAAGGAATCTGGTGCTCTATCCATCCTTGATATGGAATCAGGAAGTTAGTCAATTATTTTAACTATGCATTGATATATAGTTTACAAATTCAATAGTGAAATTTTTGATATTTGCACTATTGCACCCTTTTGTTATAAATTATATGCTTTTAATTTTAACCTTTTGTGATGAATCATATGTTCTTAGTTTTAGAAATGAATATATTTTTAATTTTAACATTTTGTGATGAATCATATGTTTTTAATTTTATAAATTTGAATAATTTATAATATTTTTGTATTTTTTTAATGCAAGGCTCTTAGAGAATAATTTTGGACTTAATGTCTAATTTTTCTGTTCAAAGCAGATTTATTTATTTATTATAAATTTCATGATTGCCGAGAGTGGTTCTTGTTTTTCATAACAATTATTTTTACATCATTGTTAAATTTCCCTATTTCCCAACAATGAGAGGAGCACAAATAACATTTAGATCCTTGTCCAATTTTCAACTTAATGTTACAATAAATTCCATGATTACGAAAATATGAAAATTGATTCTTGTTTTATAAAAATATAATTAGTAAAGTGCCTATTGTATTTATTGTAAACTTAGTAATGGTGAAAATAGATGCTTTATTTTATTGTAAATATGAAAAGTGGTTCTGGTCACCTATTACAACCTATTTATCTTAAATATGACTTTTAAAATAGTTGAATATTTACTTCAGTAGCATTAAATATTTAGGTTTTGTATGGTTGGAAGAATGTAACTAATGTAATATGTTTTAGAAGTCAAAGTGTACAAGTCAATAAATGGGCACATGATTGAAACTTAAAATGCATGATATTCATTTATTAAGGAAAGATGCATTTCTGCAATGAAAGAGAAGAAAATACACAAGGACCAAGGTCATATAGGTGCACAAGAAGCTCCAAAGCATAGTGACGTCAAATTTTTACTCTCTTCTTTTACTTATTCTTTCTTGCTTTTACAATGGCTTCTTAGTTAGAAAATGTGCTTCTTATTTATTGAGACATTATTTTGTGATGTTAATATAGACTTCTATCTTCTCCATACACACCTCTCTTTCCACCTCTAGAGTTCTAGATCATGAGCAAGGCCTAACAAATGTCTATTACTAATTTTAACCTTTAATTATTTTTTCAAGTGAGTGAAACCATGAATTTATACAAACATATATTAAATATTCAAATTATGTATGGATTCTCCATATATGAGAAGTTTTTATCCATTTAATCTATATTAAAAATATAAATAAAATCAATGCATTAAAAATATATGTAATAAGTTAAACTAAATATGATTAATATTTTTAAAGAATTGAAATAAGTTAAACTTTGTCAAAGACCGACTTTCGAGGAAACCTCGGCATCCATTGATCTGTCGGTAATGGTTTCAACTGCCATACATGTAACCAACATCTGAAGCACCCACCATGTCTCCATTACAAGGAACTTCGAATCTAAAAACCTAGTACTTTTTTTCTAGGTTTCTCTAGCTCACTGCATCTCTCTTTCTCTAGTTCCCAATTAGTTGTCGCTAGTTGAATGCCCAAATAATCTGAAATCACTCTGATGGTTGAGATGTTTGTTTTCAAGGGCACCAAACACATGGATCCACTGAAAATCCAACCACATGATCTAGATCAGATTTATCCTCCAGGATATTTGGATAGGTGTTACCCTGGTAGAAAAAGTGCTAGATGTAAAACAATGCCTTTACATTGTCAATTATCAAGGCAAGACGATCTATAACTCCTACGGTTTAGGGAAAGATCACAATGATCTATAACCCCTAAGGTTTAGGGAAAAATCACCCAAAACCCCAAATTTAAGGAAGTTTAAATTATTAAATTATTAAGTTATTTGTAATTCAAAGTTTAAATAAAATAATTATAATTATCTTTTTACTCTATTTGAAAATAGAAAGCAACTTTTTCATTTCAAAATAATATTATTAACTTTCAATTAATTGAATTTATTTATTTATTAATAATAAAATTGTTTTGAACAATAATACAGGAAGAATATTTGCATAGGTCAAGTGAGAGGCCCTAAATCTGCCCAAGAAATGGGAAGGATGGGGCATCAAGAAACTAGAAGATTTCTCCACTACTCTAGCAACAAAACTAAGATGGCAGCTTGTTACATCAAACAATCTATGGACTAGGGTGGCTGTTTCAAAATATGCTGCCCCCTTAAACCCTATGGATTGGTTAAGCCAACTACAAAGAATCCACTAAGGGGTTTCAATCATATGGAAGGCGGTAATAAAATCCCTTGACATCATCAGGGTCAGCATCACATGGAAAATACAGTCTGGAATGAAGGTGAGGATTGGTTTGGATCCATGGATTGGTTGCGAGAATGCACACAGGTTGCCAGATGACCTCAGATCCTTTCTCACAGAAATATGGACAAGCTTCATATGTTTCTCATTGCCAAGGAGCTTCATATGTTTCTCATTTTCAGCAAGACCTATGGACATGCTATATGGCTACAATTATTCATTTTTGGTAAAATCAGTATGATGAACACAACAGAAAATGATGCCTCTCTACATAGACAAAAGGCATCAATATTTGAATTTTTTCTGGAACCTTTATTATGTGACACCCGCCTGTTACAACATATTCTTTTCCATATACAATATGTAATTTTCTCAATCAATGAAAACTA
>APFE031752007.1:0-11351 GCA_000404065.3 Pinus taeda | reverse complement strand
CCTAGTGAAGCACTCCACCTATTGTAGGATGGAATGATTGCAGAGTTGAGGGCTCATGAGCATCGCACCCTACAGGTGATCAAAGAGTAGTGGATTAGCAATGATCAGATGGCACTACAGCAAAACTTTGCCATCACTGCTATGACTGAGGCGAACAACCAAAACAAGCGTATAATACAGGTCATCGAGGAGGCATGTTGAATGGTCCCAAAGTTGGCCATTCCTTAGGAAGAACCAATCGAGGTGCACGTCCAAAAGCTGGCTACAAGGGTGCGTGACACTCATACAGAAATGGTGAGGATTCAATTGGAGTTGAACCTATAGATGACTGAGTTATAGTTGAAGGCCCAGACTTCAACGCTACTAGAAGTAAAGGAGCAACATGCAACTACTATCATAGAGGCAACATCAGTGGTTAACAGTGTAGTAGCAGACTGCACACAAATTTTTGAGTAGTTGTTCGAGGTCCTGACAATCTTGCAGGAGGACCCTAATTTACAATAGCTAGAAATAGAAGCGCGTGAGCTACATCAATGCTATGGTGAGGTCAAAGGCACATTGCGAACCATCACACTCACACAAATATTGGCGAAGCTACAGGAGGCCAAGAAGCGGAAGGAACAAGTGTGTATAATGCTGCACAAGGAAGCAGTGCTGAAGGCACGACTAAAGCCCTGGCTAGATGAGGCTTACACAGTCACAACCCCTATTGAAGGAAAGCTTGCGATCTATAGGAAACTCAAGAAAATCTTCAAGCCAATAGTTTAGGACTAGTGACCGAGAAAATGGTGGAAGACGCAAAGAAAGCGGTTGCACAGTGCGCTGTCAAGGTTGTGGTCATAAGGGTTGAGCTGGGAGGTTTTTGCTCTAATATATCCGCACCTTCCAAGTGACTCAGGTGCGAGTCACGATTTTATTGTTGGGAGCCTGTTGGGAATGGGATCCCCCAAGGACAGTTTTGGGGCTAAAAGCCCATGTTTTGGGTCCAATTTTGTAATAAAATTGTAAGGTCTCTGTATTTTGTCGTTGCAGAGTGCGAAGGTGTCATGGGTCATAAAGGGTTGTTCACCCTTATTTTGTAAAGTAAAGTAGGTTGTAAAATATCTATCCATGGTCTGCAGATCATGGGATTGTATGAAAAGAGCTAAGTAAGTAATCTCTAAGTAGTTCTGATGAGTCATAGGTTCTAGAAGGAGTCTTGAGAAATAAGGAGATAAGTCTAAGTTTTGGGTCTTAGTGTAGGTAGAGGCTCTATAGATGAGTGCGCAGAGGCCTAGGGTGGAAGTCTGCAACAGAGTGCGTGGACCCCTACAACTATGCGCAAAATGAAGATAGAGTTTGTAATCATCTGAATATATCAATCAAGAGAGGTATTCTACAAATTCTGTCTTTGTTTCTTGTTAATACATCTTGTCATATTGTGTATGAATTTCATTTATAATGTGTATGTGATGCACGAATGTATGTAATTACGTTGGATAATTGAATGAAAATAAGGATATCTATTTACGCAATGCTAACTGTGATTGTTTAATAAGATAAGTAAGACACTTAAGCTAGATTGGGAATCTGCATGATACATTGCCCTAGCAACGCGAAAGTAACTAAACTACAAGTTAGGGTTGCATGAAGGCCAATCGTACCCCTTCACAGAGGTACTAAAGGGCAGAATTAAGGGCTATACTGACAAAGTCCTAGACCTTAATGACATTTTCAAGAGCAGGAATAGAAGGAATAAACCAACATCACAACCATCTCAGGGTGCTGAAACTTGGTTGCAGCATCGCCCCATACTACTTCAGGTGAGACTTCGGTTCATGCTTTGCAGGCTAATGCTGAAAAGCTAGCAGCATAGGGATTTATTTGGATAACTAACGCTGAACCTAGGTGAGGCCCCACCAAGCCAACATAAAGCCTTAGCCGCCCAACAACAACTAGATTCAAAGAATCCTAAGAAGTAGTATCCTAAAAGGAATGGTCCTAAACAAAACAAGGGTCCTAAGCAATTTTAGTCTCAAAATGCAAAATCAATTCAAAAAAATGATAAGGAAAATAAAAACAATGGGAAGAAGTTCGATAGACATTGCAAATTTTGTAATCGAGATGGCCATTTAGAATCTAAATTCTTTAATAAGATGAAAGCCTTGGAAGCAACAATGAAGAAGCATAATATCCATTTGGAGCACTCTTCAACTTCAACTTCATATTCAAGAATAACACTTTCTTCATGTGGTTGTCAAACATCTCGGTATGATTATGCACTAAATGTATCATCTTCTTCTCATTCTCATGAGTGGATCATTGATTCTGGAGCTTCTTATCACATGGTAAAAAACAAAGTCATTTTTTCTTCTTTAAATGATTGTAACACCAAAAATATATATCTTGGCGATGATAGATCTCTTAGTGTTGTAGGGACTGGAACTACTCATCTAGACAATGGTCAATTTAATCATGTATTATGTGTTCCAAACTTATCCTACAACCTTCTATCTATATATCAGATAACTCATTCAGGTGAAGGTAAAACTGTTGAATTTTCACCTCACGATGTTGTAATTAAGGAACTAACAGATCCTAGACAGGTTTTAGCTACTGGCATTGCTGTTGATTCTACAGGGTTGTATAAGTTTAACAACTTTGGGTCATCAACTCTTCCTTTGATATTTGTTTCTCATAATGATGAAGTGAGCAAGCTATGGCATGAGAGATTTGGTCACTTAAACTATAGCTCCCTTCAAAATATATGTAAAGAAAATATGGTGACAGGTTTGTTGGCATTAAGATGCATATGTTGTACTTGATGGCAACCCATTTATAGTAGAACAACTCACTTGTATATGGTAACTATATGAATCTATGTATCTAGATGTATCTACAGGAGAGATATCATATGTGATAGAATGCATGATAGTTGTGTTTACAGATATGAAAAAATGCAGGGCAGTTCAAAGGAATCAATTCAAAAGGCAAATCACATTATAACAGGTCTATTCAGAGGGAACAAAGTAATGATACAAAAGAATAGGATGAAGGAACAAGGGACTACAGATCAGAATCAAGAAGTTGAATAAAAAGGACATTTTCATGTATGTTAAGTTGTATACGCAGGTTCACTGTAGAAAAAGAGTGTATACATGTGGATTAACAGAACAAAAGGAGTGTATACATATACACACACTTTGACAGGAGGAAAGGCACATACATGTTAGAAAACCAAGGTTTTGGTCTTAGGTATTTAGTCCAGGGTATTTTGGTCCAAGGTATTGGTCCTAAGTGGTTCTAGTCCAAGGTATTGAGAAAGGCCTAAAACTATATAAGGAGGAGAAGATCATTAGCCCAGAGTGTGCAAATATTTAATATCTTTTGAAGTGTTAGATCATATATACAGGTTATGAGCTTTTGATGCTTTTCTTGATCTAATCTAAGGATGCACCTACGTGGTTGATAATGGTCGATGGATCGAGATCATAAAGCCTTAAATGTATTATCATTATGTGGTTTGATCATGGATAGTCTAGATCTGAATACTGATGCATGTTTTGTTCTGTAAATGATATGATCTGGGTATGACTGAAGTCTGGAATGTTCAAGTTAGTATTTGCAGATATGTATGCTATTTCAATTTGGTAAAAGCATGTATACACACTAGTTCAACACATCAAAGTAGTGTATACCTTATGAACTATGATGTTTGAAGTTACAATTGGTTTTGGCTACTGATGCAGAGTTATGGGTTTTGTTTTATGTTCTGGTGACTGCATTCTGGTAATAATGTTCTGAATGTTCAGATTAATTGATTTTGATTTGCTTCAGTGATGACGGATGATATCTAATGATGGATTAGGATCATAATGACTTATCATTATGTGATATAATGGGCTAGAACTGATTGCTAACACATGTTTTATCATTTATGTGTGATGATCTAGGTATGTCTGAAGTCGAGAAGTGCATCGAAGTTATAAGTAAGTATTTGCATATCTATATGTTGATTTGCTTTGGTGAAGTTGTGTATACATGCTAGTTCAGCTCTTCCAAGTTGTGTATACACTATGATGCATGGTTTTGAGGTTACAAATGGTTTTGAATGATGTTGTAGTGTTCTGGGTTCAAATATGTGTACTGGTTACAGTGATCTATCTATTCCAGTTGATTTGTTGAAGTTGATTAAGTATGAATGAATGGTTGATTCAGTTATGTCAAAGGTTCAGAGGTTGTCATTGATTGATTGAGTTTGGTTGATTCAGAGAGTGATGATTGAGTTTCAGTGGTTGGTTGATGCATATGTAGTTGATGGTTGTATTTCAATGGTGATTAATTCTAATCTTCAATGTTGTTGATGGGTCCAGTATGAAAATTGGATGAAATGAGGCCTTCATGTGTATTGTTGTGTACTAGGAGCATCTAGTCTAAAAATTTATGAAATGTGGTCCCTGGAGGAAGAAATAAGGTTGTAGCCTTCTATAGGTTGGTGCCTATGTACTAGTAAACATATCGGCTAGTACAAGAGCTAGGGGGTTGTAGCTCCCTTCTAGTAGAAGCTGGAGAGTGAGAGAAGGTTGAAACCTTCTACAAGTAGAAGTCTACATACTGGTATGATTCTACACCAGTACAAGATTGTAAACAAATTTTCTTATTATTAAAAGAAGATAGAGACGACAGCAACAAGTGTTACATTGGGTTTCCACCTTAAATCTTGGTGTTCATGTGTGTTGCTTATGTGTGATGGTTCATTCTGTTATTAACTACACATGGTTACTGTTTAATGTTTAACAAAGTATTGATGCATAGATTAAAGATCAACATATGATGAATTAACTGAATCATAAGTTCACTAGATATACGGTAGTTGCCTTAATAACAGTTGTTTGCACATGTGAGTTCCCTTCACTGAAGTAGCGTATAGAAATCTGATTATGGAAATGAAAAATTTATTGATATACAAATACTAATTCACCCCCCCCCCTCAGTATTATTTCAACATGGTACAGAGTAGGCTTTGGAGGAGCTTGATCATTAAAGGGGATCCATAAAAAATGGAAAGAAGAAGCACCTTAAAGAAGAAGGTTCTCAAAGACTGTTATGGAGATATGTTGGGGATTATGTGGAAGCAACTCTTTAGATTTAGAATCACCACAGAATGAAGATGAACAAGCAAAAGAACTATCAGGTATGAATTTGTTATCTTTGGTGATACATCTCTCTGTTCATTTGAACATGATGAAAGTGACAGCGAAACAACTGAATTTTCTCTTATGTGTGAAAGATAAAGATATCAAATAGAGGGAGAATTTAAAAAACTCACAGACAAAATTAGAGATCAATAAGATCTATTGGGTAAAAGGGAGTGTGCCTTCAAAGAAGAACCTACCAGACTAAAATCTCAACTGGAGGAAGGAAACAAAGTAAGGAAGCAGTACAAGGGAAAGGAAGATTAATGTCAAAAGCTACAAAACGAAGTGACATAATTAAGAAATTAGGTAAATAAAAGGAGCACAACAATCAAGAAACTTAAAGATAGATCTAGTTACTATGAAAGTCTTGAAGCTAAGATCCTCTCTCCAAAAGAAGATCTTGAAAAATCAAATAAGAAAAATGAAGAACTACTCCAAGCTCTTGAAGAACAAGAAAATGAAGTTATCGATTAAGGAAACAAATGGAAGAAGGAAGAAAAATTGAAGAAATCACAAAGAAGAAGTATCTTGAAAAGGAAGAGCAACATCCAGTTGAGGTAAATATGCTAAAAGTTAAATTAGAAGAAAAGGATAAGATTTTATCATTTCAAGATAGTACTAATATTTTGGATGATATTCTTAATAGTCAAAGGTCTCCTGCCATCAAAACTGGTCTTGGTTTTCATGAATCTCTTGAAAGTGAATCTAGCTCACAAGCTGAGGCAAGGAACTCTAATGCAAAATTTGAAATGCTCAACAAGGAGATGAGAGGTCAACCCCATCAACAACCAAGGAAAGAAATTCTTCAAAGAAATTCTTTTACTCCTAACTATGGAAGTAATAATCGGTTATTTCCTCAAGTGAATAATGTTGAATGTTTTATATGTCATAATTTTGGACATGTTGCAGCAAGATGCAAAAGTCGAATGGTTCAAGACCATCACACATAAAGATCATTAGCTTCCAGGTACTTTAAGGGATATTGTTTTTCTTGCAATATGTTTGATCACAAAGCCATTGATTGCTATAGAAGGAATATGAAACATGTAACATGTTATGCATGTGACAAGTTTGGACATATAGCAAAAGAATGCAAGAGAAAATTTTGGACACCATACCAAAAGGAGAAAACATCATCACACTCAAAGATATGGAAGAAGAAGGAAGTATAGTCAGAAAAGTGTGGCATGGCACACTGTATAGACATAACAGACTCAGGGGGAGCTGAAAGTGTGAAACTTCAATGTTCTAAATCACATACACAAGTTTCATGAAGACAAGTCACGTATATACACGAGTTAGAAGCTTCAAAGTCGTGTATATGTGGTTTGAGGAAAAATGTAGTGGGACAAACTCAGAAAAAACTAATTTGATATGATTCAGAGAATTATCAGTTATCTTTCTGTCATGATGATAGATGACTGCAGTATGTGGATGCTATTTAAAAGTACTTTTGATCCTCACAAGTTTTTGATAACTTGATGTATATCTGATTGATGATGATACCTTGATACTTCTTATTGATATATGTAATGATTAGATCTAACAGTGAACAGGTGGAACAGGTTCAGGGGGAGAACATGCTATGCTTCTAATAAAGCATTGTTGGAATTATGTTTAAAACTCTTTGGTACCTAATCAATGATGATGATGCTTATGTGGCTAAAGTTTTTTAATTATACATCTTGCTATGTGATGGTTATGAGTTTCCCATGATGATATCTCAAATGATACTTCTATTGCTTGGGGTTACATAGTTGTTATTCAGATCAGATTGATGGATGAGTTTTTGATGATGTATACAGTACATATATGTTGCTTGCATGGTGATCTTCATAAGGACAAGGATAAGTAAAAAGGTTGAGTACAAAACTTCATTATTTGACCATAAGCCACTCATTTCTTTTATGATAGTGTCATCATGCCTTCAAAGATGCATATGGTGTAGTTATGATTCAGGATTCCTATACTTCTTGGCTCTCACATCGTTGAGGATTGTTGATGTTGATGGTATCAAGAAATATAGACAAATGAACATGCATTCATGTTTTTCTAGATACATAATTGATGGATACATATTATGTTCGATACATGGATGATTACTTAAGTTGCATATTGATAAATATTGTTGGTTGGCTAAGAGAATGGTGTTATTGTAGGTCGCATGAAGACATGGATATTCGAAGACATGGCTTACTTAGTCACATAATAATGATGAGTTCTTACCTTATGATGATAGGTTGATACTCACATATGTTGATTATCATGGTTGATGCTTATCAGGTGTGGGATGTTCCCTAGTGATGATACATGGTTGATATATTGAAGGTTCTTGTGGAAAGATCATGCAGTTCTTGATGATGATGTTATGATCATAGATGATGACTATGGTGTTTTCACATACATATGATATGATTTGAATGATTTTGTGCTATAGCTTGGAGATATGACATATGCTTAGTTGATTCATGGAAGGTTATGATAAGCTCCTTTTACTAAGGAAACAAAGCAAGTTGATCTTGATGAGATCAAGAGGATGAGTTGATATCTGTGGCATACTTTTTCATAGGTTGATGATATTTACACTGTCATATCTTGGTCTGGATGTTGTTGACAGATGCTTATGGTGCAGATCATACATGGTGTATGATAGTTGTTGATGACTATCATGGTCTTGTTTAGATATTTGGTCCCTGTTATAAATGTCATGTATATCATTCTATGTAAAGGTCATATAAAGACCCATGATGTAATAATTTGTCTCCATCCTTCATAGCCTTTTGATGAGTCCTTTTTGGACATATGATGTAATTTGTAGCCCCACTATGCATGGGAAGGATGATGTAATAATTGTTATATTTCAGTCATGTATAAATTGGTATATCCCCACTTGGTTGGGAGATTGATGTGTGTAAGAGTCATTGGTGATAGGAAGGCCAAACTCACTTAGTTGAGTTATAGAGTCATGTTATTCTTTTGGAAAATATTTGCAGACTCTACATGTGCTCAAGGGGAGCATGGATGATATAGTGCATCTCAGCATAAACAAAGGGTGACTTCAATCAGAGAATTTAGCATGTGCCTAGGGGAAGCATGATAAATGTTTATATTCAACTATTCAGATATGAAAGTCTTCATTTCCATCAGAACTTTGCCCTTGATATTAAAGGGGGAGAATATCTTGTTCCACCCTTTTCCCTTGATGTCAAAGGGAGAGAGTATTTTGGTGTTGCTAATTATCTCTATCAATTTCTACAGCTTGCAGTAATCAACACCAACATGGTTGCCATCATGTCCAAAGGGGGAGATTGTTGGCATTATGATGCATGTGTTGTACTTGATGGAAACCCACTTATAGCAGAGCAACTCACTTGTATATGGTAACTAGATGAATCTATGTATCTATATGAATCTACACGAGAGATATTAGATGTGACAGAATGCATGAAGCTGTGTTTATAGATATGACAAAATGCAGGGAAGTTCAGAAGGAAAATCACATTATAATAGGTCTATTTAGAGGGAACAAAGTAATGATAGAAAAGAATAGGATGAAGGAACAAAGGACTACAGATTAGAATGAAAGTTGAATAAAAAGGACATTTTAAGGTATGTTAAGCTGTATAAGTGGGTTCACTATAGAAAAAAGAGCGTATACACATGGATTAATAGAACAAAAGGAGCGTATATGTGTACATGCACTTTCACAGGAGGAAAGGCGTGTACATGTTGGAAAACCAAGGTTTTGGTCCGAGGTATTTAGTCCAAGGTATTTTGGTCCAAGGTATTGATCCAAGGTATTTACCCTAGGTATTTGGTCCAAGGTATTGGTCCTAAGTGGTTTTGGTCCTAGGTATTGAGAAAGGCCTAAAACTATATAAGGAGGAGAAGATCATTAGGCTAGAGTGTGCAAGTATTTAATATCTTCAGAAGTGTTAGATCATATATATAGGTTGTTAGTGTTAGTCTTTGAAGCCTTCCACTAGTGATCAAATACACTCTTACAAGGTGGTCTTAAGGTGTTCAAGTCAAATTTTGTCATTTCAGTGAGTCTTCAATGTAAAATTTGGTCACTAGGTATTAGGTCTAGGATTTTTTTCCACTCCTTTCAAAGTTTTCCAAATGTTAGTCCATGTCACCATTTGAATGTTTTTCCCATCATTAAAATAGTTTTCATCATTATTTCATGTTCCAATGGGTCATTTTACACCTTCTTTGTGCTTTAATTGTGCTTTGGTAAGGCTCATATCCCTCTCCTAGGGTTTTTGTTTATGAGAAAGACAAAAATAATTTAGAAAACATGAGAGAGGTTTTTTTCCCAAATAGGCCAAGGAAGAAAAACCTCCTTCGATTTTTACCCAGGTGTCATGGTTTTAGAGAAATGTCAAAATTACAGTCGCTACAAGAGAGTTTCTCCACCTCTGGAGTGAGCTTGGTAACATCAATTTTTCTCCTAGATGGAATGACCAAATGACTTACTTGATGAGTCAAATGATAACTAGACACAAAGAGATTTCCGATGAGCTATCATGAGCTCAATTTGGAGTTGAGGAAGACCTCCAACAGTTGACTGAAATAGCACTCTCCATTTTGGCAGCCTCATTTTGCACATTTTGACCAGTCTTGGGAGATTAGACTTTTGATAGGACAAATGAACTACAAACTGAAACATTCAAGATGTTCTGGAAAGTATACTTGACAAGGTTTCTAACACGCTATCCCATGCCCAATTTGGACATTGGGAAGGCCTTCAAAAATGGTCTGTAAAAAAGAACTACGCACCAAAATCCGACGCTATGCATAGAACTGGCGCTACGCACCTCAGTTTTTCTTGCAGTGTAATTTTGAACTGGAGCTATGCACCATGGAGAGTGCACTATGCACCTATTAGTGAAGTTCTAGATCATTCCAAATTACATCAAATCACTTCAAAAACTCTCAATTTCCTCTTTGCAGGTAAGTAACACCATCATTCTTGTTGACAGGAAGTTGTTGCATCAGTCTTGGGTGGTTTTGAATCTCACAAAATCAAACCCTAGTTTCACTAAAATATCTCCTATATTTTTGTTATGGCTGTCCTATATCATATATTTTCTTTTCCCTAAATCCCATTCCCCTCATATATAACTCCCTAGACATCATTCCCTAAACTTTTCCCTAATCCCAAACCTTATACACATACATCCCAAACCCTACACTATTCCCAAACCCTACTCACTCCCTAAATTCCACACCCTATTCACCTTCACCTATTTACCTATAAAATCTCTTCATAATCATCTTATATCCTTTCATCCTATCTCTTCATTCACCACACTTCATTCATCACAAGTGTTCACAGCTATAAAAACAATGGAAAGAGAGTGAATATGAGCTTGAAGAAGACACTCTTAGTGATAGTTCCATGGAGAGACTTAAGGAGAAAAAAGGAGAAAAACAAGCTAAAAATATTGGCTGAAGCCTCACTAGCCCATCAAAGCAACTAATGATAGAGATTTGTGCCAAATTTGGGCAAGTTTTGGTGAGTTTTTGTCATTTTGAAATTTTGAAATTTTCCAACATAGAAAATTACATTAGGTGCATAGTGCCACTGGCGCTATGATTTTTACTGGAGGATGTTTTGGAGAAATGGTTTACATATTCGGATTAATCATGATGAGAACATCAATCCCTAAAAGTTTCAGTAATTTTGGAGCAAAACATGGTCACCTAAAGGTCAAAAAACCATCAAACAATGACCTCTTTGCCTCTTTTTGGACACACAGGAAGCAGCCTTGGGAGATTCCACTTTTGAGGGGGCAAATGAAATCCAAATGAAAAAATTCAAGATGTTACAAAAACTAGATAGGAAGAAATTTCCAACAATATCTCTTGGGCTCAATTTGTCTCAGTGGAAGGCCTCTAAAATTAGCTGTGAAGTGGCGCTATGCACATGGCAAGTGGAGCTACGCATAGAACCAGTTTGCTCAAAAATCCAAATTTCACCTAGTTTTTCTACAAGTTGACTTTTTATCTCATATTAGATAAATTTATGATTGTAAATGATGCTTTTCTATGTAAATGTAATTTTAAAATCAACTTGGAGGGTAGATTCATCATTTTGAGGTTGTTTGAGGGTGAATGAATCAGTTTCCATGGTTTTAGAGGCAAGTTGTTCCACTGCCTATATTCATG
>APFE031751999.1:4457-36192 GCA_000404065.3 Pinus taeda | reverse complement strand
ATATATATATTTTTTGATAAAGCAGTTTAGTTAATTTCTAACTTTATTTATTGGTTAATTATTTCTAATAATTGTTTTTAATTAATTATTATTATAAATTTATTGAATAAAATCATTGTTTGAATATTAACACATACGATTTTTTTTTTACAACAATAGTGAAATAATGACACTAATCTCATACATGTATGCACAAATATATGTATGCCTTTTAAATATATTATTTCGTTAAATTAATATTCATTATATAAGGGCTTCCTTCTTAGGAAAATGGCCCTCCGAGGAAAGGTATAAACAACAAAACCTAGAGTTATTCTAACTGATCAAACCCTTTGTAAAACTTCTCCTTCAACATTGTTTGTTGTTGGATCATTCTCCCTTCCTATCGCTTGCTCTTCCTCCTTAGACTCTACACACTTGGATGAATATCCTTCTCCACCCAATCACTGAGATATCACTGTCTTTTTGTCTTGTTCCCTATAGATGTGTCTTTTCCCTTAGCTTAGACTTCTTTTTATAAGTTTGAGGTATTGGCCAAATTCACAACCCTAGTCTCCAAAGTGATTGACGATTGAGATTAGATCTCAATGTCATTTGACATGAACAATTGAGATTCATTTATTTCACTAATGAAAATAACATTTTGCATTTAATTAGATTAACTCACTTTTTCTTGTAAAAGTCATTTGCTTTAATATTTCTATTAATTAAAATAATTTTTAAGGTTATAATTCCTTTTGGATGACTTCCACTTGTCAAGACACTTAGAATTGTGTGGAAGTACTTGTCCAGTGCTACTACCATCAACACTCCCTCTTAGTGAGGAAGATACTTCTAGAAGAACCGTATGTAATCAGCTTCCCCTTTGACCTTGGCTAAAATGTCCCATGCATCATCCTTCAACATGGATTTCCTCCAAAGCTCTTTATTTGTTGCCTCCTCAATGATGTTAGTCATTAATCTTAGGTAGTTCAAAAACCTCTTAAGAGGCATGCTCTCCTGAAATGTGCTCCTAGGAGCCTCCACATGCTTCTTAGCATCTCTTAATGTCTGCTCAAACCACCTGGGTTGTCAGAAGGAACTAGAAGTAGCTATTATCCCCTCCCAACCTAAAGGTTGAATCCCTAAAGTGGAATTCTATACATGTTGTTCTCCCTTAGGAGTCTCATGATCTTCATCCTCTGTGACTACTGGTGGCAACTCATGAGACTTCCTAGATGCCAAGTTCCCCCCTAAATTAACATCTCTACTCAAAACTGTCATCCTCTGTGTTGATATGAAGATCATGTAAGGCTCCATCTTTGTTCTCTTCTCCATAAACACATGGATGTATTCTGGGAAACCAATGATCCTTAAATGTCCTATCTATTGCTCCACTCCTATGAATTCCTCCTTAAGAGTATTTTCCCCCAATATCCTCTTAGGACTCATGTTTTATACATATACTATAGTGTTGCATTCCTTTCCCCCAAAAACATAGATGGATCTTGGTCACGTATCATTTCCTTGGCAAAATCGATTATTGATTAATTCGTTCTCTTCACAAGCCCAATCTATTGAGGGTTGCACAAATTTGTCATATCCCTCTTGATCCCTACCTCCTTACAGAAATCCTTGAAGTCATTGGAGGTGTACTCTTCCCCATTATTTGACCTCAATACCTTGGTTTTTCATGCTTGTCTGGTTCTCAGCCTAAGTCTTGAAATCCTAAAATCCACTGAAGACCCCATCCTTGGTCTTCATGAAGAAGATCCAAGTTTTCTTGGAATATTTATCAATAATATTGACATAGTATAATGATCCTTGCATTGATTCCATTGACATCAATCCACACACATCTAAGTGACTTAGATCCAAAATCCCCTCAAACATAATCTCACTAGAAGAAAAATCATCCTTAACATTCTTACCAAGTACACACCCTCTATAAACACCATACTGCTCAACACTAAACATTGGGACACTAGGGACACTCTCTATCAATATTAGCAATGCCCTATGATGCAAAGTGTCCCATTTTCTTCTACCACAACCTGCACAGGTTTTCATTGTCATGTACCAAAGCCTAAACAAGTTTTCCCTTCAACCTATATAAGTTTCCCTCTCTAACCCGAATGGACACTACTATGTTTTGGCTAATATCCTTTGGATGAATGAGCACTTTCATACTTCTGAACATTACCTCATATCCTTTACCCTCGATCACTAAGATTGAAAGAAAGTTATTATTCAGTCTTGATACAAATAGCACATCATTGGCTTCCAACATTCCTCCTAATTCGAGCTAGAACGATTCCCTGTCACTTGTTAGACACAATACCATACAATCACATGTAACTATATGGATGAATTTGGTGACTATTTTCTATACCCATGTGCTACGTCATCTTCTGTGTGATTGCTTACTTTTGGTTGTGTTTTGTACAACATCATATCTCGTGTATGACATTGAAACTACAATTTTTTGCATCTATTGTCACCTATGTTGTTGTACTACATATGGCCACGTATGATTCCTTTTATCGTTTCCTTCTACTATATAATCATCACCTCATTTCTTCCTACCTTCTTAGTATTATTATTTCCTAAAAAGGTTGGTCCTACACTAACCCTACAACTCTTATATGATTTTTGGCTTCTATGCATATGTGAAGTACTTCAAAAATTGCCCCCTTAAAGAGACAATTTTGATACCATGTTAATTTCTTACCCCAACTTCTGGCTAATTATTTTCTACTAAATTCCTTTCTATAAATTAATTACTTTAGTAGATAAACTCAATAAAAGCATTGTTGCAATTTTAACATGTACATAAAAGGTAACAACATAAGAAAAATAATGTCACCAATCTCATACACATGCACACATAAATATTTTCCCTTTAAATATGTTGTTTCATTAGATTAATCTTTAGCATATTGATGAGCACTAATATTGTAGCAAGAGTGCTACAACTCCTAGGGCTACCAACTTTACTTTATCAACTCGGGGTTCATACAAACTTGGAGGTGAAAGTGTTGTATACACAAGTAAAAGTGATGGGTTTGCTCTTTGTCATTGTTGAGCTGGTGATAGACCACTAGGGTTTTTCAATCCAGACTTCTATGGATTCAGAAGAAGCTTGATTACTAATGAGGGAAAGAGAAATCTACTCTAAGCGAAAGATTTTTTACTGCAGTAAGGAAAAAGACTGAAATCAAATTCTAAAAACACACCATTTTCTAACTAACTTCTAAGAGTCTATGCTTCAAAGGAATGCTAAGTTAACATGTAGGAAATCCTATTGTCCTAAGCATAGAAATTCAAAACATCAAACATTCTACTACTATGCATATAAATGACTAAAAAAAATTTGTTTTTCTTTTTGTCCTTTTTTTATGCGAAAGTGTGCTATCTAATCTCTTTTGGTGAGGTGGCAAGTGGCTTAGGGATGCTGGTGAATGGTGTTAGGGTCCAACCCTAACCCCCTTTGCTATGGGGTAAAATGCACAGTGTATGGAGAATGAAAACTACCCTCAAAGGCCTTGTCGGGACCTTTGACAGGTTGTAAGATTATCTGCAGCAGCTACCAAGTTATACACATGTTCATCTATCAAATATCAGTTAACCAAGTATGGAAAGAGTGTTTACCTCAAATCGCCTTCTAGATTTGTTTGGAGATCTCAATGCAGCCAAGAAGAACTCCTCCAAAGCTAGTTCCAAGACAATTCCTGCACAAAAAAAGGCAAACAAAATCACAACATACAACCTAGAAAACTAATATGAGAATGCACAATGAACATATACTTGTATACAACTTAAACTACTCAACTCGGCAAGTATCGAAATGAACAACTCAATGAACAATGTTACCGACACTATGGAGTAGGGAACACAACTGCAATTCTATATTTATAATTGAAGAGTGATTACATCCATTCGTTGTATCAGCCTTCCCTTGCCCCTTCTTCCTCTCTCTCTCTCTCTCTCTCTCTTTCAGCTCGCTTATTCAAGTGTATGACAGTTCACAACGGCTTAATGGGCTATCCTTTCAAATGCTCCGACCCCTTTCACAATGGCCCTCTCATTGCTTATGTAGCAATCAAGTTAGGGCTGCTAAGCTCCTCCTAGAGTTCATTAGGGAAAAAGCCATGAACCTGCCCTGTTTTCAAGCTTTTTCCCATTTTCCTTCATTCTCAGATTGGAATTTCCCCAAATAATTCAATTTTTGGGGCTTTCCTTGCTTTTCTTGAGCAAATTTAGGGATAAATATCTAGATATTTGTGAGCAGATTCTTTGGCTTGACCCACTGAACATCTCTTAGTTTCACTAATGCTCCCCCTAGTCTAACAAATTGAGTTAGCAGGGTGACTAACGCTCCTCTATGCTTGGTAACAAGCTTTATAAAGAAGGTTAGCAATGCAAAACCAACGTTAGTGTGGATTCAAGGCCTGCAATTGTGGTCTTTGCTTCAGTCATGCTATCTTTCACCTATGAGTTGATGAGGAGGTCATTTTGTCCTATAACGGATGCCCCCTAAAGTGTGAGATCAGAGACAGAGACAATGGCCGAAATAATTTACTAAAACTGTAATTTTTTGTCAAAATTTTTAGTGAGAGAGAAGCTTCGAGCGGCAAGGGAAAACCTGATACAACAACATACATATATATAAACTGCTAAAATCATGTCCTGAGTCGAGCATTCCCATGCTCAGTAGCTATGTCAGAGTAATTTTCTCTTCTGAGATATAACAATGTTGGCCGCCGATAAGCACATGGTGGATCCAGTGTCATAATAGATCATCCTAAAATAGCTGTCTCCAAAGAACAATATCTGTAGCTTGGGAGAGGAAACAAGGTTGAATGATGCAAGCCTCTACCCAAGGTCTTGATTTCCGCTTCACCGAACAACATAGATCAGTACATGTGATAAGATGTGTTGACGTCGAACATGCAAAAAATCATCTGATTACCAGTCAATAATGGAGACCGTTAACAGATGTGAGGAAGGCCACCAATAATGGTGATGGTCTCCAAGATGCACAGTACGAACTAGTGAGTGTGAAAGATTTCTTTGTCGTCCAACAATCGTAGAATCGCTTAACCAGGAGCCAATAATGAAAACCCCTAATCAAACACAAGGTAACCTGCCACTTATGTCTGCAAGTACCAAGGCACTGAATGTGTTTCTGGGTTATCTTCCTAGATAGAGTGTTGAAGTCAATAGGAAGAAACCTGTCGAAAGGTAGGCAATGACGTTTCCTACATCAGTCGACACGAAACTAGACAAGAGTGATTTTTTTTTTGAGGAATATTTTGAGCATTTGGGTCTAAACAACGGAGGGCATGATGAAAGGATATGTATGATTGGTTGATAGAGGAAACAAATGGGAACCCTTGAATAATAGAAGGCACGACAACGGTTTTAACCAGACAACACTAGACTCATGAACACTACATAATGTTAGGATACGGAGATGCAATTACATCAGGGTATATAAGCTAAAACTCATGGGTTGGTAGGGTTCATATTGAGAGGCCATCAAAATGAAGGTTTATCGAAGGGAGTGCCATGTTCAAAGGAACGATTGCTGCCAAACCACGCTTTCTAATACGGAATATAGTTGTATTGTCCACTTTCCCCGTCTGATTAATTTAATGAGTCCAGACGGGTAAACTCATCGATCTTTTCATGTTTAAAAAGTCTGAAAAGGATCACAAAAAATGACGACTCTTTGCCCTATCTGATTAGTTTAATGAGTCCAAACAGGCAAAGTCGTCGATTTTTTCATGTTTTAAGAGTCTGAAAAGTATCGTAAAAAGAACGACTCTATATATTTTCTGTGTAATTTAAAGAGTCCAGACTAGACAACTCGGTGGTATTTTCATGTTTAGAGAGTCTGAAAAGATCATAAAGTGAGACTCCATGGTGGTCTCTTTGTCATAGTTGTTAACCGAGTGCAACAAAAGGTTAATAATATACCCGGATCAGTTACTTTTCCATCTTTTAATCTATTGAACCTGGATAAAAAGAAACCTTTTTCCAATAGATGTCGACCTCATTTTGTTACGAGTACGAGGCAACGGACTAAACTCGTGTTTCATCGTGAATTTTTAATGAGTCACGCGATGACAAACTCAATACCTTCATCAAAATTTTTAATGAGTTAGATGAAGAAAACTCAGGGTATCTTTTTCAGTTTAATGAGCGAGAAAAAGAGGGAAAAGAACAACTCATCCCTTCTTCATAGTTTTACGAGCTCGAAGGAGGGGAAACACTCGGGGATTTTTCGATTTAAGAACGAGAAACTATCCCAAAAAAGAAAGTGCTCTTTCTGCTGCTGTCTATTTTTAACGAGCCCACTAACAAAAACTCAGGGTTTTTTAGTTTAACGAGCGAGAAAAGTACCTAAAAGAATGTTCGGGTCATCTTTAGCAACTTTAACAAGCAGCAAGACATAGCTCGGGTCATCTTTAGCAAGTTTAACGATAAGACATAGCTTGAGTCATCTTTAGCAAGTTTAACGAGCAACAAGACATAGCTCCAGATTTTTTCAGTTTAAAGAGTGAGAAAAAAGTGCCTAAAAAGAATGCTCCTTTGGTCTTTTTCAGTTTATGAGTTGGAAAAAGATCAAAAAAGAGTTGCTCAGAGCATCGTTGCATGTATTTAATGAGCGTAATGATGAAAACTTAGAGATGTTTATATTTTGTAAAGAGCAATAAAATATCACAAAAAGTGCTCTTACTATCGTTGCATAGATTTAACGAGCTCAATGATAAAAACTTGGAGATGTTTATATTTTTTAAAGAGCAATAAATATCTCAAAAAGTGCTCTATTCTATTCTTCATTATAGTAGTTTAACGAGCCCAAAGAAGGAGACTCGAGGTTTTTCGGATTAACGAGAAAGAAAAATACTATAAAAAGAACGCTCGATCTTTCTTGATCTCATGCTTGACATTAGAAGGGTCTATGCCATACATTTCCTCATAAGACCAAAGAAAAACATCGCGGAAGTCCCTAAATGGGTAGGTGAAGCTTACAATTTCCTCAGGATTGTGATTGGCTCCACTCTGTATGTTTTCCACGATGCCTGTCATGACAGAAATATCGGGGAGAAATGTTTGTGAAATATTGCCCCTGTTTCCTTCCGAGTCCAAAAGTTGGATAGTCATATACGGTGAGGAAATGATTTCATGTGCGTCAGGTGACAGGATTTGAAGAGGCATCATGTCCGAATCAGATATCGAAACATGATGGTGTGAATCCTCCCAAGCTCGCTCTTCTAACCTTGTGATCTCTCTAATAGCTTCGTCCTTAAGTAGGATTTGATTGAGTGGATCGAAAGGAGTGGTTAAAGGAGGGGCAGTGGTACCATTAGCCGAAACCAAAGTGACCGGAGATTCAGATGCAATTTGAATGGCTTCGCAGGCAAATTCAGCTGATGATAGTGGCATTTGTTCTCCGTATGTGTCAATATCTAAAGGAGTTGGTAGGATCCATGGATCGGTCTGTTCATGAGGAATATATGAAAGCATATTGACCATCTGTGAAACCTTCGGTGGCTGAAGAGGGAAACAACCCATGAGGGAAGAAGCCTTTAGTAGACCGGTACCTAAACTAATGTAACTGTCAGTTCCACCTCCTACTAGGGGTACAAAGCTGTTGAGCCCTGAACTTGGATCTCTCCTACACACTTTCCTAGACTTTTTCCACTCACCTGGACCTCCTAAGCTATCAAAATCATTGCATATTGATTCTAGAAGAGCATTGAAATGGTTTTCTAACTATGTTTTTGTGTTTGTTGTTTGAACTAGATTTTGCTCATTAGCTGCGGAATCCAGTCATTTTCCGCAGCTGATTCAACTTTCCGCAACTGTTTTTGTTAAACTCTAGGTTGTAGGTGTCATCATGCAAAACAAGCCACATGGGAAAGTTAGAAATGACCTAGACATGGATAAGGTCCTATTGGTTTAGTCGGATTCATCAAGGAAAGCCGTGGTCAAAGGTGGTCAAGTGGTGGTCAAAAAAAGGAGTCCTATGACAACAAGACTCTGTTTTCAAACACGTGAAGGATTCGTGGTCGTTCCTAGATCCCTGGGGACATGTCGACAACTGTAGACTGCCCCACGATGCGAATCCAACAATCACCGCTGATAGATTCAATAATATCGGCAACCATTATGCTGAATCCATGGACGTTGTCTTTTACGTGTCTTCTGTTGATGTAGTTTCACAGGAAAATAGTTATGAAGTTTTTGTTATAAATAATGCATTTCCAAACGCATAGAGTTAGTCTTTTGTTAATGTAATTTTGTTGTAAAAGTTACTGTGCTGTGACACTAGTCCCATTGTGGTACGAGAGGATCCTTCCTCTGTTTTGAAATATAAAGAAGACTCTGTTTCTATATGACTGTGTGAGCATAATTTTGGACTGATACCCTGTTGACCGAGGCCGTGCAGAGGGCCCCTGGATGGTGAGGTTTCGTTTTCCTTGTTGCTATAAAGTTTTATGTATTGTTTCCATTGCACATGTTCCATAGTTATCCACCTGTGTATATATTTCATATGTTATGGTATAAACATTTCATTCCTGTACATGTTGTTACAAGCTTTGTATATTGCTGTTAACGCTGATCAGTGTGTGTGTGCTTTAGGATAGAGTAGGCTCGGGCATTTTTCATGCAATTTTCGCAATAACTAGTGACATGGGATTAACCTCTCTGTTGACTTTGCTTTTCTTAGTTTTTTTTAATTCCAGTTCTGTTTTGATTTCAGTCTTATTTACTTGCTTTGGTAGTTAGTTTAGATATCAGATTGCTCATATCATTGACGAATATCTCCGAAAGCCATAGCTTAGACTACCTGGCGAGGTATCGAACTATGAATGATGTGATTTGATTTTAGTTTTACTTTCCTGCAATTAGATATCAGATTGCTCATATCATTTATGATTATCTCTGAAAGCCATAGCTTAGATTACCTGGCGAGGTATCGAACTATGAATGATGTGATTTGATTTTAGTTTTACTTTCCTGCAATTAGATATCAGATTGCTCATATCATTGACGATTAACTACGAAAGCCATAGCTTAGACTACCTGGTGAGGAATCAAACTATGAATGATGTGATTTGATTTTAGTTTTACTTTCCTTCAATTAGATATTGACCTGCTCATATCATTGACGGTATCTCTGAAAGCCATAGCTTAGATGAGGTATTGAACTATGAATGATGTTAATTGATTTTACTTTCATTAGATTGCAATTTTTGATTTGTTTGAGTGCAGTAGTTTAATTCATTTTTCTGTATTTAGACAGCAGCAGAGATAATGGTTTCATGATCAGTAGCTCATTATTTGTTTTAAATAGCAACACATTTTCATTCTTGTTCAAGTATTACTTTCATCACTAGTATGTTCTAAGACCTTCTGAAGTGTTAAGTTCTGGAAACCATTATAGAGAACATAATTTCCTAAAACCTATATCCATACTTGCCTTCTAGAGACTTAGGAATAGGATTTCCACTTAAATTAGGAGATAAACGAAGGTAAAAACCCCCAAAACAAAATAAAAATAAAAAATGACAAAAAAGTAAGAAGGAGGTTGTCTTGCACATATAGTGCGCCACACTTCATCAGTTTACGACTCCCGGATTGATAATTAATGTAGCAATTTAGGACACACTAAATTGACCAAACAAGAGCCACTTGGTAATGGTGAATAATCAGGGGTGCAGAAAGACAACTGATCTAATGTAATAACCTTTCCATCCAATAGAAATTGGATGATGCGAAAGACAGTAGATACGACAGCCGTCATGGCATATGTCCAATTGCGACCCAGCAAGAGATTATAGTTGAGTTTTCTGTTTACGACTTCTACGTCCACTGTTATGGTTTTCCCAACCAAAGTGATGGGAAAACTGGCTAGGTATACTTTTGGGATAAAGGTGTGGCCGTTGAAAGGTTTAAGGGAGTTCGACGGAGGGGATAGGGTTGGGGAACCCAGGGCGAGCCAACATGAAGCCGACATGATGCAGGTTGAAGCACCTTCATCGATGACAGTTCTGTGTATACCTTTACCTTTCGAAGTGATATGCACTTGAAATGCAAGTTGGTGGGAAAGGGGAGGTTTACACTTGTCCATGTCGAAAATAGCAAGCATGGAATCCGTAGGGTCAATACCTCTGATAGCCAAAAGTAAAGCTTTCCGTTGGGTGGGGCATGTTTGTAATACTTTGAGCGCCGACATAGCTGATGACGCTTGCGCGAAATCCTCTACGATGTTGTAGTGTTGGGCAGCACGTGCATATGTATTGTGCGTTGTGCATCGAAGTGCCCCTTTTGGGGGTCTAATTACAAAGTCCTCAACCGGCCTTTCGATATGCAAATTGGTGGGCGGCGATGGATTTTGACCTGAGGATGGTTCTGCTGCAGGAGTGACAAGAGCTCCATAAGATTTGGCTCTTGTGGTGAGTTCTACCATTTAAAATGTGAAAATGGTAGAAGATCCTTCACCAGCTGAAGGATTTTGTGAACCATCATTGCCCCTTGGCATGGGTTACTGTTGGTTTGCAATAAGATTTTGCTGCTGTTGAGTGGGAAAAGGATTCCTAAGGACAGCAGGGGTCTTACCAGTATCCCTTTTGGCAAGGTAATCTGTGCATTCTTGAAGCTATGGACAATGCCAGGTTGCGTGGTCTTTAGCACAGAGTTTGCAAGGAAATCTGGGATGTGTATCCTTTTCATCAGCAGTAGGCGCATCGGCCTTCTGTTTTGGGTTGGTCTGCTTTGTTGGCTGCTCCTCAGAAGGAGCGGTCTTTTTCTTATTCTTCTTTTTATTACCACTGGGATTTTGTGTAGACTGCACAGAGTTTATCGCAGTGCCAGGAAGAGCAGTCATATTGGTAGTGGGATCCATTGCCATCTTGGCAATGGAACCACTGAGTTGTTTTACAACGGTCCCAGAGGTTGCGCCGATAATCTCGTCGGCATGCACTCTAGGGTGCTGAGTGGCAGAAGCATTGGGGTTACCAAGAGCATTGGGGATTATGTTGTAAAGAGTGCTAGACTGTGAATATATGAAATCTAAGTGTTGGGTACGACGTATGGATTGGTCTTCTGTGACTGCACCACCTAAAGTGACATCTCTAGCGATTTGCGGGAGTAAGGACCTACAGAACCAGTCTGTTAAGAGAAAGTCTGGGATGGGAGCTTTGACTAACCTCTGCCTATGTCTCCATTCATGAATATGATCAGAGATGTGGGTGGTAGTATCCTGACGAAATGAACTGAGGAGCTCTGTCCCAGTCTCATAGCGGATTGGTAACTGGAAGTGCTTTAGGAACTTCATCGTTAAAGCATCAAAGGTATTTACTGATGCGCGTGGTAACTCAATATACCATTTCATGGCATTTCCAGTGAGGGTAAGGGGAAAAAGACGTAACCAGACACTATCATCCACCATAGACTTAGAAACACACCAGAGATGATAGGTGGTGATATGGGTGCCAGGATCCTCCCCTTGTTTTCCATCGAACTTTGGGATGTTTGTTGGTATTTTATGCGGGATCGGTGACCATTCTAAGTTGTGGTAGATGGGGTCGTTTGTCAGCTTGTATAAGTCGGGAATATCCAACGTTGCCAAAAAAGGCAGAGAGTTAGGTGCCCCCGACTTGGACCATGGTGATGACGGATGACCTGAGGAGCTCTGTGCTCCTCCCATCATTTGGTTCCCCATAGTGTACATGGGTTGTGTGGTGTAGTAGTTGCTTTGCAGTATGGTGTTGTAGAGTGGATTTCCATGAGGATTTTGATACTAGGGTATGAAATTACCCCAGTATAAGCGGTGCCCCCTTGACTCATTTGAGTCTATGAGTAGGGTGCCCCTATGGATTGGTTGGGAACCCTTGTGGATTCCCAACTGACACAGAACTAACCATTTGGCTTTGATGACAGAGGGAACACTCATGTCAATTAGCGAATATCCATGCATGCCTGAGAACGAAGGGGGAACTGTGACATTCCCTACTGGCATGTGCATATTGGGAACCCCCCCAGATATCTGAATCTGGGGGTTGGAATTGTACATTGGCCGCCAACCGTGTTTTTGGTAAACGGGAATCGCGCCCATAGTGCTGCATTGAGTGTTATATGGAGCACTATATGTGGCACTCGTCGAAGGTATGCAGTGTGGCACCAAAGGAGTGGAACCTGGCATCTACTGGGTTCCACTTATATAGGGTGTTATGTGAGTTGTCGTACCTGGGACAAACGGGATAGCGGGATTCCACATTACCAGTGTTGTGATAACTATCGACTGGGGAAGTGGTAGAGGACCAATAGTGTCTCTAAAATTCCACAACCTGTGAGTCGTCGACTGGATAGATGGGAAAGTTCCACCTACTGAAGAAGGAAGTACTGGTACCACGGGAACCATGATAGGTTCCGACGGATTTGTGAGCGAAGTGTTAAAGTGAGGAAGAAATCGTTCCGTGAAGAAATCATCCGGCAAACTTGAATCGTCAGTCGTCCACACAGATCCCGTGTGAGATTTAGGAGACTGATTCCTCGAAGATGAGGAATCCGAGTCAGTGGAACTCGACAGATCTTCCACAATGAGTGGAGGAAGTCCTAACAATCGTCTGGAGTGACGAAGAGGGCCGGATGTAGCCACGGTGACTGTTAATTTTTATCAAATAAATTTTGATGTGATATTCTTTAAAGTCTCAAAAACGATAGCATTAAAGTACCTAAAAATAAAAAATACACTAAATATATCAATCACCAAATAGAGGGAAAGTACCTCATCTGATAAGCACCAATCACTAAAGCTGAAACCTAGTATCTCAATGAATAACAAAGAAGGATGGCCAAATGTACGGTTACGGTTACTCTAGAGCTTTGACCAAACCTCAGATTAAGGGGCCAAGTACTCTCGTGAAGACGAGCACCCTCCCAAAAACTAAAGACAGAGTAGATCCGATCATGTTAGGTACTAGGATAGCTTGTCCCAGTCACCTTGTGTAAGTACCTAGATGTTTTGGCCACTAGAGTTACCTCAAATCATAGACATTACCAGGGGGGACATAGTCGTAGACAACATGATATGTGGGCAGAAACCTGAGTCCCTGAAGGGACCCCCAGTACACAGAATGCCCAAACGATTTGTAAGAGAAGGCAGGCTACCTTCAATTACAGTCCGATGTTGTCTCGTATTTCGCTCCATTGTTAGTGGAGTGGTCCTAATAATATGAGTGAAGAAGGATTTTTCACTCGTTAAGGACACTAGTTTTGGTTTCAACCTTGGGCAGTTCACTCACATGCTTATCCCAAGATCCTAGCCTAGCTAATGTTGGTTTTCTCAAAAGAGTAACTGATTGATTTTAATGTAAATTTTAAGTGTACTTGATTATTTGTCTTTGGTAGGGGTTTTGACATATGAATATGGTGAGACTCTTGACTCAATAAATCATGCAGAACAATCCTCTGATTTTTTTTTTCAATTTTTATGCAAACAAGTCTTATTCTACATATTCATATTTTCACATATTCATAGATTCGTCTGTGCATCTAAAGCCATTCAACACTTGCATAACCAAAAGATTATTTTTCCAATATTTCCTAACAACTACTAAAAACCAAAATGAAGCAGCTTAGAACTATTTCGATAGAAGGATGAATACAATTTATCAGTCTTTCTCTAAAAAAAAATGTATTTTAAGAGAGAAAAAATAACACTTTTTTCTAAAAATAATTTTCCGGACACCAAATTTGCTAACATAATATAGTTGTAGACCTTACTTCAGCCCATGAGAAAATTCCCCCCCCCCCCCTTTTGGTCCACAGACACTAGTGGAAATCATGGAAATGGGAAACTAACGCTCTGTTTCAGTGTAAACAGAGAGTTAGTTGGTCCACTAATGCTCCCTGTACACAGGAACAGTGCTTTGTAAAGCTCTCTTTAGCCTGCTAACCTGCGTTAGTGAGGGAAATTGCTCAAACAGAGGGCCTTTGGGATTAGTTTATGAGGTGAATGCAAACTAGTAGGATGTAACAAGATAGTTGGTGGATCAGAAAAGGATTTGAAGAAGTAGGGAGCTCCTAGAAGAAAGAGAAGAACTGAGAGGAGTCCGGGAAAACCAGGAACTAGATGTATAGTCCCTAGCGGAGTCACCAATTCTGCTATGGGGTAAAATGCACGGTGTATGGAGAATGAAAACTACCCTCAAAGGCCTTCCTGGGACCTTTGACAAACTGTAATATTATCTGCAGAAGCTACCAAGTTATACACATGTTCATCTATAAAATATCAGTTAACCAAGTATGGAAAGAGTGTTTACCTCAAATCTCCTGCTAGATTTGTTTGGAGATCTCAATGCAGCCAAGAAGAACTCCTTGAATGCTGGTTCCAAGACAATTCCTGCACAAAGGAAAGGCAAACAAAATCACAGAATACAATCTAGAAATCTAATATAAGAATGCACAATGAACATATACTTGTATACAAATTAAACTACTCAACTCGAAAAGTATCGAAATGAACAACTCAATGAACAATGTTACTTACACTATGGAGTAGGGAACACAACTGCAGTTCTGTATTTATAATGGAAGAGTGATTACAACCATCCGTTGTATCAGCCTTCCCTTGCCCCTTCTTCCTCTCTCTCTCTCTCTCTTTCAGCTCACTTCTTCAAGTGTATGACAGTTCACAACAGCTTAATTGGCTATCCTTTCAAATGCTCTGACCCCTTTCACAATGGCCCTCTCACTGCTTATGTAGCAATCACGTTAGGGCTGCCAAGCTCCTCCTAGAGTTCATTAGGGAAAAAGCCTTGAACCTGTCCTGTTTTCAAGCTTTTTCCCCTTTGCCTTCATTCTTACATTGGAATTTCCCTAAATAATTCGATTTTCGGGACTTTCCCTACTTTTCTTGAGCAAATTTAGGGATAAATATCTAGATATTTGTGAGCAAATTCGTTGTCTTGATCCACTGAACATCTCTTAATTTCACTAACACTCCCCCTGGTCTAACAACTTGAGTTAGCAGGGTGACTAACGCTCCTCTATGCTTGGTAACAAGCTTTATAAAGCAGGTTAGCAGTGCAAAACTAGCGTTAGTGTGGATTCAAGGCCTACAATTGTGGTCTTTGCTTTAGTCATGCTTGTTGGGTGTGGAGCATGATTATTTAGAGGTCTTTGTTTTAGCCGGATGTATACCTTAGGAAGTTTGTACACCCCTCCATGCGGGGGGTGCGGGGGGGACTTGTCCCCCTCGTAGGGGTTTGAGGGGGCCGATTCCCCCCGGCTGGGGGGTCCGGGGGCCAACAATCCCCCAAGGGGGGTTTCGGTGGCAGCGCCCCCGAAGCTAAAACCAGATGTAAAATTGCCTTGTAAAAGTATAGTAATTTCTAGTCAATCTAGGCCGTTCATTAGGCGGATGATCTGACGGTAGAACTTATGTTTAGTTTAGGGTTTTTTTTCCCTAGAAGGCAACCCCTATCTTTGTATGAGGGCATTGTATTGAGGATGTGTAATAGATGTGTATTCTTCGAGTGAGAAACAGAGAGGTGAGACTGTGAGAGAAAATAGAGGATATTACAGTGGATCTATTGTAGGTTGTGTCTCTTCATTTTGATGGATAATAGAAAGGAAGGATTGGCTGTTCGGGGTGGACGTAGCCCAAACTGGGTGAACCACGTATATTTGTGTCTCTCTAGTTTTATGTGTTTGTGTTTTTCCGCATATTATATGTCTTGCATTTCTCTGTTATATATAATATTTTTCTAACAATGCTGTCTTTCACCTCTGAGTTGATGAGGAGGTCATTTTGTCCTATAACACCCTTATTTATGTAATAGGGCCGAGTCATAGTTATAGTTATTTAAAGAGTCAATAAAGCCCATATTAATAATTGTAAGTGGTTGACCCGCATTTAAAGAAGGGACCACAGTTAGTTGCACATGGGCCATGGTATTAGATAGATGGTATTAATAAGAACCATGGTACTGACCCATGGTATTGCATGTACGAATCCTATATAAAGGATAGAGACTCCCCTCGAGGAGCATTGTTTCTTATTTTGTAATTGAGCCCAGCTCTATTGGAGGTTGCCCCCTCGAAGAGGCAAGTGAACTTTGTGTTCCTTTCTGAATAATAAAATACATGTTGTTATTTCTTATTGTTCCATGTTCTGGGTATATTTCTTCACATATTTGGTATTTTGGTATCTTCTCGCAGGTCAAGAGCATACTAAGTGGTATTAGAGCACTTTCCAGGGCCGGTGGGATCTCCATTTTTACCAGATTTGTTTTTGGCTAGAGACATGTTCCGACGTCTTTAAACCACGGGATTTGTCATTGAGCGCATAAACTTGTGGATTTGGGGAGGCATGCATGCAGGAAATACAAGAGGTGGTCATGCTTGTTGGACTCCCTTGTAACCCTTGTGGGTACCCCTTTGAGTAGTAGTGCATTAGACAGAACCGCACATGGACTGTCTTCCAAGTACCCTCTAGGTATATCGGAAGCCCCCTTAGGCTCTCTTGAAACCTCTCCATAGATAAACCGTCGGCCGACTTGCTACTGCAATACACTGAGAACAGTACTCGGGGAGATTACTTGCACGTACGATAGGGTAGTTGGGTTGTACGACTAAGGGTACGGTTGATCCTCCTTGGTTAGTGCCCTGAAAGATTGGGCCGAGTACTACTGTCGGACCCTTATGTATATTGCGATTTGTAGCACCTGACACAACTTGAGACCATAGTTCCCTTGTCTCTCTCTAGATCACACATCATCTTTGCTAGATCAGATCTAACAGGTTGGGTTCTATCGTAGCTGCAACAATTAGTCCACCATTCAGATCTATCAGATCTGCCATTCAGATCTATTAGATTTGCCAATCAGATCTATCAGATCCGCCATTCAGATCTAGTAGCTGCGGTTCGATCACTACCACATTCCTACTCATACTTTGCAATTAAGGGTCGCTGATAGATCTGACTATTTGTGTGGCTCCTATAACTGGGCATGATTCTCGCAAGACATTGGACAAAATTAACTTTTCTGGGAATCGGCTACTGCAGTATTCCTAAGCGAGGAGTAAAATTCCTTTCGGAGTAAAAAAAAATAAAAATACTGCAGTAGCAGGAGTCTGAGACCCTCCTGAGACGCTTATAGGAGACTTAGCCCATAAGAATCAGGTTGACGAACTGAGCAAGGTGGTACCATTCACTTGTAAGCGTAAAAAATTTTGGGTGGTCCCAAATATTTTTTCAGTAACGACAAAGTGCACCGGATCTGTGCATGGTAGAAACCAGAGCTCAAGCGATGGCCAATGAGAATATAGAAACCCTTGAACACAAATTGGAGGCATTAACGAAGCAGATCCAAAATTTACAGGACACACTCACAAAGGGTAAATCGAGGGAACAATCAGAGCCATATGATTTTAATGAAAACCTTGAGGGCGAGTTTAGCCATTCTCTTCACTTCTATGGAAACCACCAACAGTCCTAGCCTCGACCACCCAAGTTGGACATGTATAATTTGATGGCTCTCATCCAGCCACATGGCTAGCACAAATGGAGCAATGTTTCACATTGAATCGCATCAGAGATGATGCGACTAAGCTAAGTGTGGGAAGCCTGTACTTGGACCAATAAAGATGGCAATGGTGGCAGTGGCATCAACGCTGCTATGGAAGGCCAGTGACTTGGTCGATAGTCTCAAAAGCCCTTTCTAATCGCTTTAACCATGAATCTAACTTTTTGGGTCATCTTACTAAGCTCCGATAGATAGGCACAGTGCAAGAATATATTAAAGCTTTTGAAGCATTAGCCTTCCGCATAGGAGGTGTTGGCTGCTCGAATTGTTTATTAATTAAACATTCAAGTACCACATTAAATTGTCAACCTGGGAAAGTCCTTTTGTTTCAAAGGTGACCTCGTACTGTATGCACTCAATTCTAAAAGCATTAAAGGCTGTAGTATAAGCAAGTCTACTTTCTATCAAACCCTTACTCTGTGTTATAGCAGCTATGATCTATTGCAGAAATAAAATGAAAACAGTTAACTAAAGGTAACAAATATGCAGAAAGAAATGATGGTTGTGTTGTAACAGAGGACCAGGACCCTGTCCTTAGAGTAAGGATGTTCAACACCTACCCCTGTAACCAATTTTCCAATGCACACTGAAAATCCTAATCACCGGTGACACACTCTTTCACAGCGCCAATCGATTAAGGAAACAGAGTATCAGCAAAAGGGAAATATCGGAAGCAAGGCTAGAGATACACAGAAATCACACACACACTTAACAGAAAATAAATGGGTGAATCTTGTGAAGAAGGTGGGCCCTGTCCCTCTCACAAGATTCCCCGGAACACAGATGCTAAGTTAAAATGCTTAGAACAATGCTTTATTCATCTGCCAAAATGTCAAATTACAATAAGGATTCAGACTTGCTTTGCACTACAATACTTCCGTTACAACTAGCTCTCCCCTCTAATGTAGATGTCTCCTCTTTATAGAGGAGACATCTATTACAATAGATTGTCATTATTCATTCAGTTTGACCCTTTTGTACAAAAATAGGGAATCAATTCTTGTTACAGCATGTTGTTACAACAGTGTGTAACTTTGTCATCCTTCGTTAGTCAGATCCTTTTACTGTTGCAAAGCTGGTAAACCTCAACCATCTCCTTAAGATCCTCGTACTATCCTTGGCTGTTTCATCACTGTTGTCAATTTTGTAAATCTCAACTGTTCCCTTGAAGTTCTTGTGCTGTTCCTGGTGTTCCAGCATCTGCGACTGTGTTTTGCTATTTTTAGACAGTTGCTGATCGTGCTGTGTCAGCATCTGCAAAGTATAGTTCTGCCAGCTTTAGATGGTTACTGCTCCCGCTAGACAAATGCTGTTTCAACCATTGTACCATGAGGTTTTACCTGCTTTAGTCAGTTGTTGTTTCTGGTGTTGCAGCAATTGCACAGTTGCTGTTTCTAGTGTTTCAGCAACTGTGAATTATAATTCTGTGGACTTTGAATAGTTTCGACAATTGTCAGCGACTTAGTCAACTTCCAAAGATTAATTATAAAGATAACATGAATATGTGTTGAATAATTAAACATATAGCAATCATACCTTTGGAATAATGAGGTCAAAATGTTATCAAGGGTTTCAACTTATGGCCTAAAGAGGGTAACATCATGACAAAATATAAGGTCAAAAGTAGACAATATGGAGTCCTAACAGGAGGTCTAGGAGATGAATTCTACTTGGAATGTTTTGTCAGTGGCCTCAAAGACACCATACAAGCCCACTTCTGATTGCAACACCCAATCTCATGGCTAGCAGTTTGCACAATAGCTCGTGAAGTAGAATGCGCGTTAGCGGCCTAGTCGACTTGTCCAAATTTCATAGCCAAGGGTCACCCCACCCAGGCCCCAAGCTCTACCCAAACACTTAAGGTTCAAAAGGTGTCACTAGCGGAAATGGCGAAAAGAAGAAAACAAGGATTGTGTTACTACTGTGATGAGAAATACTCCCCGAGGCATAAATGCAAGGAACCCAAATTATTTCAAATTGGTGCTACTAATCACAGTTCATTTGAGGAAGGACCACCATTTGAGGGACCAGAGGAGGAAGATGATGACAACGAGCTGGACAATGAGCTCCCAGCTACACCTGAAGAACCTTTTATCTCACTTCATGCTTTGGTAGGGATTTCTTCTCCCCAAACACTCAAAATCATATGTTTTATTAAGCATCGCCCTGTAGTAGTCTTGATAGATAGTGGCAGTACGCATAACTTTATCCATCAAAGAGTCGCTGAAGCAGTGCATTGTTTTGTCAGAGCCGTCTCTAATTTCCAAGTCCAGATTGCTGATGGGGAGGCAATGAAATGTGAAGGCCGTTGTGAAAATGTCAAACTTCAAATGGGGGATTATCACCTAAAGACCCACATGTTTGCCATCAACATGGGTGGGTGTGACATTGTCTTGGGTGTTGAATGGCTCCGCACACTTGGCCGAATCACAATGGATTTTCAGGAGTTATATATGAGCTTTAAGCAGAGTAACCACACATATACCCTCCGTGGACTTCGGGCAGGTGCTCCCTCTATCATCAGCTTGCATAGAATGGAAAAATTGTTAAAAAAGGGCCACCATGGAGTTATAGCCCAATTTAATACCATCCAGGCCTTTGAACCCACTTCTCTTCATATTCATCCTAAGATGCAATAGGTCTTAAACAACCATCTGCTGGTCTTTGACAAGCCTCAAGAGCTTCCACCCTATAGAGGGGAACATGATCATAGCATTACTTTGGTCCCAGGGGCATAACCACCAAATGTGCACCCATATAGATATCCTTTCGCCCAAAAGAATGAAATTGAAAAAATCATCAAGGAACTCCTGGAAGCAGGTGTCATTCATCCTAGCATTAGTCCTTATTCATTGCCTATGGTCATGGTGCTCAAGAAAGATGGGGAATGGCATATGTGTCCAAACTTTAGGGCCCTCAACAAGCTGACAGTCAAAGATAAATTTCCCATCCCGGTTGTTGATGATTTGATGGATGAACTAAATGGGGCTCAATTCTTTACTAAGCTCGACCTTCGATCGGGTTATCACCAAATTTGCATGAAAGAAGTAGACATTCCAAAGATTACTTTCTGAACTCATGAAGGCCATTATGAATTCCTGGTCATGCCATTTGGTCTCTGTAATGCCCCATCCACTTTTCAGAGCCTCAAGAATCACTTGCTCAAACCATATCTCAGAAAATTTGTCCTTGTTTTCTTTGATGACATCCTCATATATAGCCTCACCTGGGAAAAACATCTTCAACATGTAGATCTACTGTTGCAATTTCTCCGGAAGCATAAATTATTTGTCAAGATGTCCAAGTGCTCTTTTGGCATGGAAGAAGTTGAGTATTTGGGCCACATTGTGGGGCGTGAAGGTGTCACTGTGGACCCCAAAAAGATCCAGGCAATGCAGGATTGGCCTCAACCAAAGACCTTGAAGAGCTTGAGAGGATTTTTGGGTCTCACCAGCTACTATAGCAAATTTGTTCGCAATTACGGTCGCATTACTAGACCCCTCACTCACCTTCTCAAGAAAAATTCATTCCTCTGGAATGATGAAGCACAACAGGAATTTATAGCTCTCCAACATGTCATGTGTTCCACTCCAGTATTGGCACTACCAGACTTCACCAAATATTTTGTGATTGAATGTGATGCTTCAGGTACGGGTATTGGGGTTGTCTTAATGTAGGAAGGTGGACCCTTGGCCTTCACTAGCCAACAACTAAGTGGGACAAATCTGGGACAATCTACCTATGAGAAGGAGATGATGGCTATCTTACATGCAGTGGATACCTGGTGACCATACTTATTGGGGCAACGTTTCCAAATCCGCACAGACCATGAAAGCCTTAAATATTTTTTGGAGAAACGCCTATCCTCGCCACAAAAAAATAAATGGCTAGCCAAAATGTTGGGATATGATTATGATATAATTTACAAGAAAGGGCGCGAAAATGTCATAGCAGATGCTTTATCACACCAATTTGAGGAGGAAAGCACCCTACTAGCAATCTCTCTTCCCATTCCAGAGTGGATTGAAGAGGCTCGCAAGGAATGGTTTTCACATCCTGTGCTCTCCCAACTCATTAGTATATTGCAGGCAGATCCAAATTCCACAGCAGGATACTCTTGGCAGGATGAGATTCTTTGCTACAAGGACAAAGTAGTGATATCACCAACATCCACCCTCAAAAGTCGCATTTTGGCGGAGTTGCACTCATCTCCCACTGCAGGCCATTCCGGCTTTCAGAAGACTTATGCTCGCACTTAATGTTCATTCTTTTGGACAGGCATGAAAGAGGACATTCTTACTTTTGTAGCTAAGTGTGATATGTGTCAGTGCCACAAAGGAGAAACAATCAAATCCCTAGGCACATTATAGCCATTTCCCATCCCGACCTCAATTTGGATGGAAGTTTCTATAGATTTCATTACAGGTCTTCCGAAGTTAGGCAACAAGTCAATCATCATGGTGGTTATGGATAGACTTTCTAAGTATGCTCATTTTTGTGCCCTACCCCACCCTTTTACACCAGCTTTGGTGGCTCAATCTTTCATGGACTAGATCTTCAAATTGCATGGCATGCCCACTTCCATTGTGTTTGATCGTGACCCGATCTTCACCAGTAACTTTTGGCAGGAACTCTTCAGGCTACAAGGTACACAACTATAACTCAGTACTTCCTATCATCCCCAAACTGATGGTCAAACTGAAGCAGTCAAAAAATGTCTAGAGACCTACCTCAGGTGTTTCACTTCAGAAAAGCAACATCTATGGGTACAGTGGTTACCTCTAGTCGAATGGTGGTATAATACTAATTATCATGCCACCACCAAAATGACTCCATATGAAGCAGTTTATGGTCAACTTCCTCCTTCACCTACTTCTTATATCCAGGGATGCTCGAAGGTACAAGTAGTGGATCAATTCCTATAGAACCACACAACCATGCTGGCCCACCTCAAAGAGAATATCCATCAAGATCAAAATCGCATGAAGCAAAAGGAAGACCAACATCGTTCAGAGCACAAATTTCAAGAAGGGGATCAGGTATTCTTGAGGCTGCAACCATATAAGAAAACATCACTCAAAGACAAGGGTTGTAATAAATTATCTCCAAAATTCTATAGACCGTATCAAACCAGTCTACCAGAATTGGATGAAGAAGGTTCAATTTGGCTCCAACCAGAATAGGTTCTTGACACGTGGAAAAGGTACCTGAGCGGCTGCACGATCAAGGAATTCCTCATCAAATGGAAAGACACCTCTCTAGAAGATGCGATCTGGGAACCAACCACTATTCTTCAACAGTTTCAGCAGCTTTAGCCTTGAGGACAAGGCTATTTTTATGGGGGAGGGCATGTTAGGGTCCAACCCTAATCCCCTTATTTATGTAATAGGGTCGAGTCATAGTTATAGTTAGTTAAAGAGTCAATAAAGCCCAAATTAATAATAGTAAGTGGTTGAACCACATGTAAAGAAGGGACCACAGTTAGTTTCAAATGGGCAATGGTATTAGATAGATGGTATTAATAAGAACCATGGTATTGACCCATGGTATTGCATGTATGAATCCTATATAAAGGATAGAGACTCCCCTCGAGGAGCATCGTGTCTTATTTTGTAATTGAGCCTAGCTCTATTGGAGGTTTCCCCCTCGAAGAGGCAAGTGAACATTGCTTTCCTTTCTGAATAATAAAATACATGTTGTTATTTCTTATTGTTCTGTGTTCTCGATATATTTCTTCGCATATTTGGTATTCTGGTATCTTCTCGCAGGTCAAGAGAACAACAAATGGTTAGAAGGTTGGGGAGACTAGTAGGTGACATTTTCTAGCTTCCTAGAGGCTTTTCCCTCAATTCGGCCTAAAAATAGGTCACTACAGGAAAACCTACAGGATGTCATAATGCGTTCTACAAGATATCCTGAAAACCTACAAGATCCCCTGTATTTCTACAGGATACATCCGAGAGCAAAAGGATGGGTGCTAAAGGTGATGGACGGTTTAGGGAAGGTGGCTGGTGGATGGAATGAGGCAAGGGAGTGCCTAGGACCACTTCAGAACTAAAAACCAAGGTTGGGAGATGGTTGGATTTACTTAACAAGCTTGGAGAAGTGTCCTTGTGAAATGATGAAATTGGTGAGGGTTTTAGTGAAAGCAAAGAATGATCATGGATGGATGAAGTTAGAATGAGGTTGCTGACTATGAAATCTCTACGTACTTCTGAAACACCTATGCTGCATCAAACATTGACATTTACCCAAAATTCATGTAAACAAGAAGAATTTCAATGATCTAGGAAACATAATTTCATGGTCTAACTGCTTACTTTATGCATGAGGAAAACTTGCAGAATAAGATGGAACATGGATGAGATATAATGTAAGATTGAATATAGAAGAAATGATAACTAAATCCTACTCTTGCAAACTGATCAAATGTTGGCCTAAGTACAAAAAACCTTAAATTCCATGAGAAACTAGAATTCTGTCTTTTTGGGGCTGCATAGGAGTTCTTTCCTCAAACCATGATCCCTGAAGGAAGGAGTGAGGCCAAAACCACTTATTGATATCTTTTTGATGTTCCTTTATCTCTTCTAAACTAATGTTAAATTAAAGCACAAATGGAAGTAAACTAATCAGATCTACACTGCTTGTAATGAAATAATTCTAAAGACAATTCAACCATTAATCTATGAAATCAATATAAGCATACAAATACAAGAAGAGGAGCCTTTGCTATTAGGGTTGGGCCCTAACCCAAGAACTTTATCCCTCTCAGTGAAATCAGTGTTGGATCAAGGAAATGCTCATTCTCATTATCAAAACAGAAAATTACATAGCAATGTCTTCCGCAAGTCTTGAACTTTTAAATGACTAGTATTTTTACAGCAAAAATTCGAATCCTAATGAGGCGTTAGGCCTCTTTATTTATACAACTAAAGTCTCCAGCGACTTCCTTAAATATAGGGAGGCTTGGCTCCCAAACTAGAGATAAACTAGCTCTTTGACAGTCACTTGCTCGACTGCCTTTTTTATCTCCATGACTTGGCTACTTGTACTCTGAGCTAGTGTGATTGATGGAGGAATATTCAAATGAGGGAGGAGTAAATGAGGATGATCTACCTCCTACAATCTCTCCTCCTTGTCTCATTCAAGTTCTAGCCCTTAATTAGCCAAAAATCCATGATTTTCTTTCACAAACCTGCATTCAATTCACATTAGTCCACTAGGCATAATATCTCACTTTGACTCATCTCATTAAACAAAATACAATCAAAATATGTAATAAATTGTGAGAAGAGTTGATTTGACTAAGCTAGGAGTTGAATTAAGGTCCATATAGTTAACCAATGATGAGGCTCATCATCACCCCCCTATTGAAAGTGTTGCTCATCCTCTGATCAACTCAAACAATATCCATGTCTTTCATAGCTCTAGTGGCGTCCCTCACATCCTATGCTTCTATTGTATTTTCCTCTTCCTAAGCATAGGATCCTGCCTTCCTTTCTATCTCCTCCCACTGCTTTCTTTCTTCCTCTTCCTTCCTTCCTTATAACATCCCTAAGAGCAGTGGTGGACTGAGTCTCAAGCCAATCCAATTGAGTTTGAGTCTTTGGAGGGTTTGCTTGTACATGGGTGTCCTATTCAGTGCTTCTCTCATTCTTTGAGGAGAATGGTACTCTCTGATTTTCAAACTATAGGGAAAAGTATTCCATTTCCTTTGGCAAGCTTGCATGCTGTCATCCCCTAACAACCTGAACATATCCTCAAAATGTGTAATTGCTTGTCCTTGGGTAGCAAGATACATGGGTGCAAGTTGAGGGTCGTTTGCAATTAAGTTATGTGTGCTGATGATAGCCATTGGATTTGATTACTCAACTCTAATCATGAGAGGCTCTATTTCTTCCCTTGCCATTATTTTCTTCATTTCAACAGCCCTTTGTTCCTCATGGTTCATCCATGATGCCAAAGACATCAACTATAAATCCCCTAGTTTTGCATTAGGGTCCCATAAATTTAAATCTATCAAGGCTAGGTTATGTAGGTAGAATTCAGATAGTTTAGCCCTATCCTCCATGTGCTTTGATCACAAAGATCAATGATCTGTCTATAATCCTAGAAGGGCATAGTGCCTCTCTGTGCTAGGGTCTTGATTTGGAACTGCAACCACTATTCCTTAAGGTATAATGCATAGGACTTAGCTAGCATCCTGCACTATATTGCCTCTAAGGATAGATTGTAATTGATCCTCTCTTTCTTGTAGTTGTCCTTTTAACCATGCATTTTTTTCCTCCAACTGAGATTTCATCATTGCCTCTCTATCCCTCATGCTGCTCAGTTCTTTGCCCATATCTTTAAGCTTTTCTTCCATGTGACCTATGTTCTCCACTCCCTTGGACTTTGCAATATGCATCCACATATGTGTTCTCACTCTTTCTTTCTCGAGCTCAAAGAATAATGGGATGACATTTTTTTGTGGAATGACCCTACCCCCTTCAATAAACCTGTAGTAGGAGTCAAGGTTAGGTTGAGGACTAGGTTCCCTTAGCTCTAGGCCCTCTTTCTTTTTTTCTTACTGCACAATCCCTTCTTTATCTAATTTCTGAGTATCCTATAGGTTTAGCAGAGTTTCTTGTAGGATTTCCTCTACTTCCTGTAGGTCCTTCTGTGTATCCTGTAGGATGCCTTTTCCTTTGGATGAGGAAAATCTAGTCATAGGCCTTCTCACATAAGTGATAGGAGACTTGGGGGAGGCTGGTCCTGAGGATCCTTCTCCTTGAGTTTTCATAAGAGGGGCCATATTATCCTATTGTTTAGGTGAGTCTTCAATAAAAATAGGAACCTTGGTGGGAGTTTTAGGTTTTCCTTGCCTTATTATTGTTCTTTTTCTTGTCCTAAAGTACAATGGAGTTTGTCTCTGTCTTTTTCCTTTTTGTTTGAGAGGGGTACTAAGGGTAGTGACGGCAGCTGTTGCCTCTTTCTCAGTGGGTTCTAGAGATACCCTGGGTGTTTCATCCTTGTCTCTTTCCTGCTCTTTTCCATTCCCCCTCTCATCTTTGTCTTTCTCCTCTTCTTCTCCCTTTAGTTCCTCACTATGTTCATCAGTTTCCTCCTTTGCATCTTCTTTTGTTTCTTCACCACTTTCCTTCTCTTTTTCTTCCTCGTATTCCTGATCTATTTCCTCTTCATCCCCCTCTATGTATTCTTCATATTTTTTAGTTTCTTCTTCATCCCTTTCACTGGCAGTAGGGCTCTTGTCATATTCAAGGGATTTTATATCCTCCTCTGTCTTCATGTCTCTGAAAATTACCCATGTGATAGGAATTCTGAGGATAGGGTAGGATTTCTCTTCTCACTCCATTTTTGTCTTCCATGGCTTCCTATCCTTCTAAAAACAATTTCTTCTTTGCAGTTTAGCTATTTCCCTTGTCCTCCTTTCTCCAAGGCACTCCTAAGGGAAGTGTGGTAATTCTGCCTATGATTTTAGGGGTGAGCTCTATGGATAGGCCTCTCACCACAATAGTGGCATGGGTCCTAGTTAGTGGAATGAGGGAGAGAGAAAAATCTCTGGCTACTTCATCATCATACCCCCTCAATTTCTCAAAGAAACCCATCCAATTGTGCCTTGTGAATATCTCTAGCACAGGAGGGTGCTGATGAATTGGGTTCCATTTTATTAAACCCCCCTGTCATTTTCTTTGATGTATGGAGGAGCGTATATTTCTAATGCCAATTTTAATGAAGGAGGAAATGTAAATGAAAATTATGTGTATACAATTCCCTTATGCTGTAATCACTTTCAACAAACTAGAAGATTTTTTATGTTCCTTTCACTTGGAAAATGTGGGGAAATGTAGAGCCTACCTCCTTAACACTGCTTAATGAAGCCACCCTCTGTTTTTCCCTTCTGAAGCTACTCACTGCCAATCCTGTAGATGCTAGAATGTATCCTATAGGTGGTCCTACGCAGGAAAAAAATGAAATTTTCCTTTCATGTAAACTGCTTGAGGGCCGAGACAAGTTTTCTAGTGTGAGCCTCAAGAATGTGAATGCTTCTATGCATGGGGATCAACATTTATTTCCTCATATGGGTGATTTGAGTGAGGTGGTGTGCTGGAAGCCGAGGTACGAATATCTATTTTTGTACCGTTGGTCCCACTACCACATCAACATTCTCCTCACCTCGTAATCAACTCCCACTTCAGGCATCTGCAACTTAACTAATTTCGACCTCATCCTTCTTTTCCTTGACTTGACTGTTGTCGCGTGTGTGAGGACTAGCTTCTTTCTCCTCATTGACTAAACAAAGGTGGCCAAGTTAACTAGCCACCTTTCACTTATAAACCAACTCTTTCTCAACTTTTACATCTTTTGATCACATTATGCTAATGAGAGAGTGGAATCGAGTTACTTACATGTGGTAATGATGCCTTGATGAAGTTTGTTGAAGAAATGAATTATGTGTTGTGTGTTGGCTGCATATGCTTTTCTCCTTTCTTTCATTGTCCATTGATGATTTTATTTGATGTGCAGATACTTGGTGTTGATGGTGATGATGATGATGGTGCTGCTAGGCTCTAGAGGAGCCTCTTCTACCTTTGGATCTTCCATGCTTGAAGCTGACTACAACCTGTGATTTATGTTTTGTGGGATAGGCTGCTACAAGATTTCATACAGGATGTCCTGTAGCTGCTTCTCCCTCCAAATTTTTAATCATTTTTTATTGCTAAAACTAGAGGATGGCTGACATGGGCAGAGAATGGTTCTAGGGATTTTTGCATGAGGAAAATAAAATTTAGGTGTTGTCCCCTAGCTGTCTGTCTTCATCCTCTTTTCTCTATGTTTTTCTTGAAAACTGTAATTTTTTTGAAAACTGACTTTTTTTATGAATGCAAGGGTGATCATGGTGGAGAGAGGTATGGTGATGAGATGGTGAAGTAGGGATTTTTTTTGATATGGGTAGGCCATCCCCTTGCTCTAGGGTTACTACTTTTAGGATTCCCAAGCCACTATAATTCCTACAGGATCGTCCTATAGGTTTTTAGGGAATCCTGTAGGTTTACAGGGAATCCTATAGAAAACATAGAACCCTTGCAAACCGAGGCAAATGAGTCGAAAAAATGGAAGGAATGATGGAATGATGAAGGATAATGAATGGAGAAATAAAAACATGAGATGGACAGGTCCCTTTTGGTTCTCTTTTGTTGCTCTGATCGTCCTCCTACTGACCTGCAAACAATATTTTCATAATTTTCTTTTCTCTTTTATTTTTTTAATTTATTTATTTTTATTGAAAACAACTAGTCTGCCTCCAAGAGGTTTTCATCCTAGTTTCTTGTCCTGCGTGCCTCAAGAGAGGTTTTCACCTAGAGATCTTTTTTTTTTTTTTTTTTTTGACACCATTGGTTCACCTCAAGATGTTTTCAACTGACCAGTGGGACTCAGATGCCTCATGGAGGTTTTCACTTGAGTCTCCTTATTTTTTTTTTATTCTCTCAATGACTTGCTAAGGTAGGAGCTGAGACTTGCTCCACTTCCATCACTGTTTTTCTAATACCATCAATGAACTCTTGCTTTGACAATGGCCTCTTGTAAACTTTCAATCTGTGCCCATTACAAGTAAAGGAATGGCCTTTGCATCTACGGTTCTAATCTGCAATGAACCATTATCATGACATTTCTCTATGACACAAGGCCCTAACCATCTAGTCCTTAACTTGCCCTTAAAGTATTTATATCTAGAATCATATAACAACACCCAATCACCTTCTTGAAATTTCTTGTCCTTGATGTTCTTGTCATGCCAGATCTTTCTTTGAATTTAAGTCACCTCTGTGTGTAGGAGGGCCTGCTTTCTGAACTCCTCTAACCCATTCAACTGGAGCAATCTCTCTTTTTGTGCACTATTGAGATATAGATCTAGTTGAGCTACCATCCTCAATGTATTGTACTCAAATTCAATGGACAATAGGGCCTTCTTCCCATAGACCAACTCATAGGGTGTGAATCCAATGGTGGTCTTCCAAGTGGTATTGTAGGCCCAGGTGGCCTCAACTAATATATCTACCCAATCTTTTCTGTTGCTGCTAACCACTTTGGTCAGAATGCCCTCCAGTGCTTTGTTGGTCACCTCCACTTGCCCATTAGCTTGTGGGTGATAGGGAGTGCAGGTTCTATGCTTGATATTGTGCTGGCTTAACAAGTCTTCGATCATGTTGGATGTAAACTGGCTGCCTTGATCAGTGACCAGTTCTCTAGGGTACCCAAACTTGTAAAATACATTTCCCCTTAAGAGCTCAACCGCCTTCTCCTTTGTTGCTACCTTGATTGCCTTGGTTTCAGACCATTTAGTCAAATAGTCAGTGCACACAATGATGTACTTCTTTTGCTTAGAAGGAGGGTCAATAGGTCCAATGAAATCCATGCCCCACTTGTCAAATGGCTCGAAAGTCACTTGAGGTTGCAGAGGAATTTCATCCCTTGGAGTAGGCTTTCCCATCCTTTGGCACCGATCACACTGACTAGTATACCTTCTCACATCCTGATGAAGAGTGGGACAATAATAACCAACTTGTAACACCTTGAATGCTGTCCTCTTGGCTGCGAAGTGACTGCAACAAGGCTCATCATGACAGGTCAGAAGGATGTCAAAGACTTCCTCCTTCCTAACACATCTTCTCAGGATTTGATTCGGGCCTAGTTTGAAGAGGTTGCCCCCAATCCAAGTGAATGGGGTGATCTTCCTTACAATCTTACTTTTCTCTTTGGAGTGTTGGCATTATGATTCTGGTTTGGTTCTATGGTACATGTGTTGTACTTGATGGCAACTCACTCATGTGGCAGATCTCAGTTCAGGCACTCAAAATCATGGAAATTAAGGTACCCGCAGGTAATCCTAGAAGAAGTTGCGGACCTGTAGGTACGCCGACCAAGGGGTGCGGACATGCATGCAGGTTCTCTGTTTAGTAGGTGCAGACCCCAGTTTCACTCTCTCCAATGCAGAAAAGCGCTTGCATGTGGGAATATTTATGAATGGTTCATGGTATTTAGCCCGACATATTTGATCCTATGGTTTTGGTTCGTGGTTTTGCATCTACAAATATTGATCCAAGGTATTGGGTTCATGGTATTGTGTTATTATGGTTTTGAACCATGGTATTGTGAAAGGCTTGCCTATAAAAAGGAAAGGAGATCTCTTGGCCAGATATTAGTGAAATTTGAATATCTTAAGATCTAAAATTTTGGGTGATTGATTTTAAAAGCTAGATCTAAATCAAGGAAAAATCTAAAGGCAAATCTATTGATAAATCGTGATCTTTCGGGCGCATGAGTAGATCTGTGGATCTAACTGATTGTGGCACATTGGAGGATTGTTAATTTGGCCCTAATCAGAAGTCCGCAGGCGATCCGAAGGCGCAGTGCGGGGGTACACAGCGCAACAAAAGGCGTAGTGTGGGGTACGCAGTATAGCAAAAGACACAGTGCAGGGAGAACGTAGTGCAGAAAAAGGTGCAATGCAAGGTACGCAGGCAAGAAGAAGGCACAATGCGGATGTACATTGTAAGGCAGACGGTAAAGCTGCGGATCTGAGCAAAAGTACGCAGAGCAGAAGAACGCCCAGTGCGGATCTGCGCAGATTAGACTCAGAAGAGCTGTGGATATACGCAGGCCCCTGTTGGTGAAGTTGCGGACTTATCTTGAAACATTTGTTGACCGTCTTTTATCTATTACTGTAGAATTATGGGTTTAGATTTCTGGTATTACTTTTCTGTTTACAACATTCTGAAGAATTGGGTGATTCATTGGTTGATTCTATAAGGAGATTGGGTGATTAGCATGTACTTGATGATTATTTGATCTTCTTGGATCCAGTTTGAAAATTCATGAAACGTGGTCCTTTAAGAAGTAAAGAGCTAAGGGGGTTGTAGCTCCCTTCCAGGAGATACTGGAAAACGAGAGAGAGTTGTAGCTCTCTGCAGGTTGCAGCCTGCGTACTGGTAAAGGACTGCACCAGTACAAAATCATTGTAAAAGAAGTTTCTAATTGAAAGAACATAGAGACATATTGCAGCAGGTGTTTTCACCCACATTGGGTTTCCACCTTATATCTGGTGTTATTTGGTGTGACTATCTGTTTTTCTTGTTTCATGCTCA